>FAPY01003933.1:0-23152 GCA_900067975.1 Heliconius heurippa | reverse complement strand
AATGCCGCGCTTTGCCTCAACACCAGAGTGAAGAAATAGAAATATAAACGTAAATAAATATTTCACTTCCTCGTATGTGAATCGAACCCACAACCGTCGGATTACAGTCGCCTTGTGCGGCTTCTCCACAACGGCCTCAATAATTATCTACTTTTATTCACTATTTCATAAAATCCTAAGATGTTTTATTATAAAACTTGTTACATTGGTAATCTAAAAACCACTATTCTAAAATTTAATAATATAATATAATGAAATAAAATCATTGAGATATAACTCTCTAATCATTTCAGGATGGTACACAACCATAACATTGGCAGTCTATGGCAATTTATCACAAGTATTGCCAGACACTCCCACTACTGCCAACCCTCAACCAAATGTTCAAAGACCAGTCTCCCGAGAAGTCAGTGCTTTACCAGCAAATGTTCCACAATCCTCAGATTGGAACCCAGAACCAACAAATCCTATACCAGCTTACACTACCAATGTAGCTCCATCAAACCCTGAAAACTATGGAGCTGGGAATTATCCCGAAAATTATGATAATCAAATGTATAGAGGGGATTATTATGACAATGAGGCTCCCAAAGATCCAAGAGATCCAAGGTCTTACCACCATATGGAAGATAATGATTGGGAAAAAGATAGACGTGACATAAGCTGTGAAAGAGATGGTGATAGAATGAGACATAGTCCAAGATCTATGGAGTTAGAAAGAGACAGAGATAGGCGTGATAACAGAAGTCGTAGACGATCTCTCGATAGGGCCAGGAGTCGCGAATCGTCTCGTCATCGAGATCGTAGTCGAGAACTCGAAAGATTAGATCGAGATCGTCTACACTCAAGATCCAGAAGTCGTGAACGAGATTACGTTGTGAAGGGGGAATATCGATTAAGTCGTTCTCGATCTCGTAGTATCGATCGTGATCGTGATTGGGATCGTGGTTCTTATAAGAAAGATGATTATAGACGTCACCGTGATGCGTCATATGATAGGTCACGTGGTGGTTCCTATGAACCTAGGTCTCCTTATGATAAACGCGCGCCTTCCTACGAACGCAAACTTCCATATGATAAAGGACCTTACGAAAAGAGACTTTCTCCTTACGATAAGAGAAGCTCGTCATATGAACGTAGAGCTCCTTCTTATGATAAACAAACACCTTACGAAAGAAAACGACATTCTCCGTATAGTCGTGTGCGTGGTTCTAGTTATGGCAGTCGGTCACCAAGTCGCGATGACCCTAGAAAAAGACCTAGGACTCCGCCTAGTGAAACTAGACGACCTATGTCACCTAGAGAGGGTGAAGTAAGCCCCAATAACTCAGTAAGATCAGAAGATGCGCCAGAATATGATAGAAGTGGGAAACAAATACCGCGTATCGATTTCTATCATCAAAGTTATAGACATAAAAGCTCTATACGTAGTCCTTCACAAGAAGTTGATAATACATATTCTGAAACTCAACATTCAAGCTTAGTGACTGTCCCTATAGTGGACACCACACCAAAAGCTGTAGAGTCGCCCAATAGGGTTCTAGAAGGAGATCAATCGATGGATGCTGAGCCCTTTGAACCAATTTTGTCTGATGAAGATATCTGTGATGATTTAGATACGAATTCTTATATGGAAGTGGAATACGACGTGAATGAATATTGTGGTGTAGAAGACATCATAAAATATTACAATCCATTTAAAGCTGAATGGACTAAATACAAACATGTTAATAAAATAACTAAACTCGCTGATATCAAAAGTGATGATACTAAAGATATAACGAATGCAACGTTTGATGAATTATGCAATGCTAGTGTAGATCTATTCAAAATAGCAGAAATTACAACGAATGTTAAGAAAAGAGAGCAAAAGTTCTTCTCTAATACGTTTTTGGAGATTGATAACTCGTCTCGTGAAGATTGGGTGCATCAATGTGAACAGCTTTTCGTTTCTTTAACTAATTTATGCAGGAACACTGATATTATACTAAGAATATTTAGAACGTATGGACGATCAGAACCATCTGATGAATTTACGGATATATATAATATACTCGTTACTTTCTGTAGAATTGGACTAAACTTCGAATTTGCGTTAGCTCAGCAACAGCCTACATACAAAATACGACATATGAAGTGTGGCATTCGTCTCGCAGAAACACTAATGTCACACGAACATAACGGACAAGTTATGAAAATTTTACTTAACAACGGTATAAATATACCGATGCAGTTAATAGAAGTGTATTCCAAAGAATACATGGCACTAAGTATTCGTTTGATGATACTAAAAGCTCTTAACGCCTGTCTTTCTTCAAAAGAATCAATAGACCATTTCATGCAAGATACAATCTATCCGAAATTTGATAAAAACGAAAATGATAATGCAAGGAAGCCCATGAACGGTTACCAAGCCTTAATTCGGATGATGCAAGCAAATCCACTAGGCAGAGTAAAGTTTTCTCTCAGTGCTCTAGTAAAGAAATTAAATGTATACGAAGTATTGAAAAAATTATACGACTTGGTGCTAAAGTTTAATAATTCAGCTGAGGAAAAGAATGAGGATGCTGAGTTTTCGGAAAGTGAAGTGAATTTTATAGTTGATTCTTTCCAAGAAATACTCCATATGTATAGATCACAGTGTTTCCATCTCTCACAGCCGAAAAGATTTTTACCTGTTTCTGCTCAATTCGAAATAAGCAAGGAATGTTCTAACGAAATATTATTGCAATTCTTCGATATTCATCGAACATTCGAAGTTTGCTTGTATCTATTAACATGTCCAACAACAAGCAACAACTTGGTCATAACCAGTCCTATACATGATTTGGTGTTTGAATTGGTCAACTCATATAATGGTCTCAAATATTTATACAAAAACATGGAAATGAGTGAGTTATTGTTTAAAGTATTAGAACAACCTTGTGGGCAGCAAAATTCTGATGAAACACCATATCCTCACGATAGCACATTGAGCAATTACAGTGATTTGCAAATCGTGGGTCTTGAGCTTGCTTATAGATTAAAAGCATTGTATTATTTACATTCAATAAGTGATTTACAAACTGGAAAAATTGATGAAAATGAACTCATTGATAGATTGCAGTGTTTATATTGCCTTAGTTTTGGAAGTGTTGGAAAAACGGCAGTGCCTAATGTTATAGTTATGGGTGAGAACTCTGAATGTCTCATGGAGGTGTTTGAAAATGATTTGAAAAGCAAAAGTAAGAATGATTCGCCATCCAAGCAAAAATCTCCCGCTAAAGGTTATGCTATCGAATTAATCGTGTCAGCTGTCCGATACGCCGCAAATGTGCCGTTTTTGAAGAAATATGGGCAAAGATTAATAAACGTTTCTAAAGATCATGATCGATTTGAACCCAGTGTGTCCAGTGTGTTGCAAGAAGTAATACCGTATTTGAAGCCAGTTGAGAAACCAAATGTACTATCAGGGGAAGATCTAGTGGAATGTGTGGAAATATTAAAAGGAAGCCTTGAGCATTCGGCAGATTTGCCTGGAGAATTGATGACATGTTTAAGAATCCTGCGTCATTTCTGCATATCGGATTATGAGCAAAATGTGTCGATAGTGTGTGAGACGCCCATTGAAGAATATGTAGAATTGAAATACAAATATAATTTGTTACAATTGTTTTCTTTAGACGGTGTTGCTCATATTTCTGGCATTTTAGACAGATTGGCTACACATTTTGATCAACCAAGCATGCATACTTCGTTCTTTGCATCTGTCAGAGGACTACAACTAGCTCAAATGCTGCTGCCTTGCTTAAGATTGTTGGATGAAATGTTAGCGCGAGTAGTGCGCTGTCGAGGTCCAAGATTCCGCGATTTGACTGCTGCCCCTATTATTTTGAAGACTTACGGCATTGCAAAAACATTTCCAGTTGGATGTATTGGGTATAGAACTGCAGCAAAAGCAGCAGAAGCTTCAGTTCGAGCATTATTAGCATACGCCCAACCTATCGCCGATGATGCTAACGATGGCGACTCCATTCGCCGTGGACCGTGGACTTCTCTTTGTTCCGAAGTAATTTCTTACATTATGACAGCTCCATACACTTTTGTTCCCGGATTGCTGATCTTCTCTGAATTATTACCGTTACCTTTGCCAATGCAGACTAAAACAGCACCAACCGCTCGTGAACTGGCCGACGCAGCGAATGAAAGACGAATGTGGTCTGCTCATTTACACGCCTTGTCAAATGACTTGACTGATATGATCCAAATTATATGCATGTCGACTTATCGTCCCGTGGTGCATATGCTACGTCGCGTTTGCGTTCAAATAGCTGATTTAGCTCCAAATACAGCAGCCACTGTCGCGAAAGCGGCTGTGGGTGCCATTATGAGGGAAATGAAAGATGGTGAATCAGCTAATACAAGCGTAGCAAGAGTTTTAGGCTTTTTAGCTTGTTTAGTATCCCACGCGCCTGTAAAATGTGCAGTATTGTACACAATGAGTAGCGGCACACCTAAATCTAATGATATACAGACAGCACTATGCCACATACTGAGTATATCTAGCTCGTCGAACGACCATCTAGCAGCTCAGGAATACGCAGCTCACATTTTAGCCGCGTTTTGTGATGTTGAAGTTACATTGACACCTTTGAATGGCTCCACAGATACTGTCATGGCTAATTCATTGCCAAATAAGGATGCTTTGGCTGCCTTCTTAGATGCAACGGCTTGTTGTTTAGAGTCTACGATTAAAACGTGTTCGGTAGCATCGTCAGTATTACGAGCGTATTTCGTTCTAACTGAGCATGAATTCGGATTTCTGCAGTTCAGGAAATTTGTGACAAGGAAGAAAGAGGTTCTTGGAAAATATTTCAAATGGGCTTTGGAAGGGTCGGGGGAAGATAGGACTGAATGTTTGAATTTGTACGTGGATTTGATTAAGATTTTGAAGGCAGAGGACGGCGAAGGACCTGTAGGAAGGAAAAGTAGTTTAACTTTGAGTGAAATGGCAGACATGGTTGGATATGCACCAAATGACGAAGATCACCCCGTAATGACATTAGAGAAAGTTCTTAAAGTAAGTTATAATTATTTCTTTCTGTAGATTGCAATTTACATAACAATAATCATTATAAAAAAATTGAGGCACTTTTTAGCGTTGTAGATTCGAATTCCACACGCGGAATTATTAATATTTAAACGTAATAAAACATTTTTTATTTTTTTAAACTTAAAAACTTCCTAAAATTTTACAGGACCGTAACGCTGACGAAGTAGCACTATCCCATGCTAATTTCCTCATAAGTAACCTTCAAAAACTCAAGGTTATTGAGGAGTTGGATGTTCCAGACCAGCTCTTACCGTCTCCTGAGCCACTTGTCGCACAGTTTGCAGCCCGACATATTTATGTAATAGGGGATTCGAGTGATGAGAGATTGACCACTGGTTACTGGTTGAATGTGCCTTCTGCAAGTGGGGATGATGTCAATGATACAGAATTGGTGAGATTTTTTACTTTTTTCGATTTTTCTTAGATTTAGAAGACTTTTTGTTTTTGAGTGGTTTTGATGTGACAGTAAGTACAAAACTACAACTTTTCGGCTATATTAAAGTTAGTAAATATGAAAGAAGTTTTTGTTATCGTGTTTTTTTGTGCGAAAAAGGAATAATGATGGACTTTAAGTGGTATCTATGAAATATTTATATCTTTTATCTTTATTTAAACAAATTACAAAGAGAAATACAATCAACAAACACAACATATTATCGCTAATTTTATTATAATATCGTAATGAAAATAAACACTTTACCCTAAGATGGCATATACTTTTTACTTATGGCGAATTATCTACTTTCTACACTACATATTTCATATTTATTACATAAGTAATAAAAGCATAAAGAAAATAAAATTATTTAATATTTAACATATTATTACATGTAATTATATTAATTTAAGATGTCTTGCGATATCATGGAAGTGGCAAACGCCCATGTCTCCGGAGGAGGCGAAGCCCTAGCGGCCGCGGTGCGTCGCCTGGCGGGTTGCCTTGACACCCGCCCTGAAGCTCTGCCTTGTGATGATAAGAGGCCTGCAGGTAAGATATTTTGTATTTTTTTAGCTTTACGTTGTGTCTATCACTTAGAGACATCGCAGGGAGGGCAGATAGAACCACAAAACCTACCTGTTAAGTTCACATTAAGACACTTCCGTTTCCACTTACCGCTAAGTTTTGGGAGTATTCAGTGTTGAGGGAAGTCCAAGACACGTAACAGTAATACCAAGTTATCTATCACCCTCTCTTCCTCCCCCACAGTGGCTCTGAGCCGGCTGCGCGCGGAGGGCGGCGCGGACGCGTTCCGCTCGCGGCCGCCCAACACGTCGCGCCCACCCTCGCTGCACGTCGACGACTTCACCGCGCTGCACGCGCCCTACACGCCGCGGTATGTTGGGACATGTTGGGGCTTGTAGAGTTTATGTTGGAGCTTGTTGTGATTTGTCGGCACACTTGTTCATATGTTATTTTCGCCTGGTGTGTTATTTTCATTTAAAATATCGGGTTTGTTATGTGTAAAATAATTTAGTATACCGAAACAAACAGTGAAAAATATTGATATTTCCATAACATGTGCTTGTAACTGTAGATTACTTGAATAAAAAGCGCTGTGTGTTTCGAAACTTAATTTTCATTCGATGGCTGATGAACTAACAAACAAGAAATTTTTCGCAGCACTTTTGAATCGTATCAAATGGAAATTAATATACGGGTTTTTTTTATCAGCGGCGGTCGTCGCGGCGCGGGCGCAGAGCGCGGTCGCTTCGGCGCTCAACACGCACATTACCGACATCTGTGAGTATATATAAATATTTTTTTATTTATATTATAATATTTATAAACCTAAAATATATTTAAAGCTAAAATTTACTACAAAGTTATCTTTAAACATTACTTTCGCTGGTTTTAAAATGACGGTAGGTAGTAGGTGCTGTAGGACACTATTCAACTTATATGTATTTACATAATTTGCAGTTTATAAATGTTTGTAAATTATTTATTTTATAAGAAAATAAAATATTTTAATTTAACTAATTTGGACTTGACTTTTGATTTCTTTGATTCGTTTACAGTGGTCGCGGCGCGTGGGAGATGGGAGGACAGCATTTTGGGCATTTCCCTCCAACTTCACAGTATATGATGGGTGAGATTTAAGTTTTTATTTGGAATTTAATTGTGTCTATCGGGATTTGAACCTGTAATTAATTAATTGTACATAGTTAATATTGCAGTTTTCTTTAATTATGAAATTATTGTTTACTAAATGTTAAGAATAGTTTGCCTAAATACAAAATAGTGAAAACTGCAATTAAATAGATTTATCCGTTTCTAAAATTAGCGTGAAAAAATACACAGGCAACGGGCAATAAAAAAAATGTTTTTGTTTTATTACATTATTAAATGCTAATCAATAACATTTTTACTTTTATATTTTTCATGTAGAGTCACAGGTCCGTTACGATTTTATTATAAGTAGATAGATAAATATGTATTATCTTATTTGCAGGCATGGGTTGGGGCGGCGCCCGTATGCAGCGCGGGCCGCGGCATCGCTCGTTTATGCGATAACTTCATAAACTATGTAATAAAATGTCATTTTATATATGTATTTCTTTTATTTACTGCCAAAGATCATAGTATATTTTAATTATATTTAATTTTTTTACGTAATAAAATAATAAAAAGCAAGGATAGAAAATAAAACAATTTTAGAAAATTTAGAAACAAATCAACTTTATTATCAAGATGAAAAAGATCAAATTATATATAATACAAGCTACGGAACAGATATGTACGTCATAGAGCTTCTCACTGCAACACAAATCACGCTATACATAATATACAGTACGAACGATTATGAACCATTCCATAATGACTCATAATTTCCATAATTGATCAAGAAAAAAGATTCCGGGAACATTTTCTAAAGGATCCCAAGTTTAGAAAGAAGCAAAGAAATAATTCATAATAAGTTCAGAATTCATTTTGAAATATTCATAGTAATAAATTGATTTCATAACCATTTCATAATCGTTCATAATCGCCCGCCACGTAATATAATACAAAACAAACCTCGAAACGCTGAACGAAACGATAACAATGTAAAATTTTCATGAATAATAATACTCCACCGAAAAATTCCCATTAGCATTTACTATAATTGTCTTTGTTTTTTTTTAATCATTAATTGGTAAAACATCTCACTAGCATAAGTTTATATTTACAAGGCCTGAGGCCGGATTTGTTCATTGTATAAAACTATCACACGCACAATGGCACGTTATAGGCATGGCGGGCCAGACCAGGCCAGCCCAGACCATGCCAGGCCAGGCCGAGCCATGGCCTCGTGGCGCCAGGCCACGGCGCGTCAGGCCACTCTGCCACACTAGCCAGGCCAGGCAAAGGTTCTTGAAGGCTTGGCCACTAGTCGCCGGGATGTTCGGGGCACGATCTGTTCACTTCAAACCATTGGTCTATACATCTGAAAATAGTTATAAATGTATTTGAATATATTTATTACGCAAATAGTGTTTAATACCATATTTCATTGTAATAATATGGTGTTGGTAGTATGGTGTATGACAAAGTTAGATTTCTTAATATTGAAAGGCATATATGAAATAAGACTACCCGTTTTCCGACAAATCTGAGCGGAGAAAGGGACAATTATTTAAGCCATGTATAATATTTAAAAAAAAAATATTTCGAAGACATAAATATATTTAATAAATATTTCCCACACAGAGCGTTAAGGCACTTTGTTACGCATAATCTGAAAACATTCCACAGATGTATGTGGATGGACAATAAGAATATTTTAATAATTCTTTATTTTGCATAAGCAATATTCGTTTATTTACATTAGTATATTTACCCTTTATGATAGATGCAAAGGCAGGGCAGGCGCGCGATGGTGTCTCCAGCCGAGAGCTCCTCGAGGCAGATCACACACTCGCCCTTGGAGTCGCTCAGCACGTCCTCTGTAAAATGGAAATATTTTATTTTACTAGATTTTAGATTAATACAATCTCTTTAAAGTAACCTCGAGCATATAAACCTTTATAGATTTCCATTTTACCACACGGGCGAAGTCGCAGGTAAAATCTAGTAATACGTATAACTGATCACCCGTGTGAACGAGTGAGCTTACCGTTACCCTCGGTCAGGTACATTCTAAATGCAAAGTAATAACGTCACGTTTCCAATTTTATTAAAAACTGACCTTGAATATCTATCCTTGGATTCTATGGTTATTTTAGTAATATTGTAAATTTCCTTCTGCATCCTTGGCCCAAATCGGAACCAACAAGTAACTCACTATTTTCTACATAGAAATATTTTTTACTATTTTTATAAAATATATTTTTCGATTCACATTGCATCCAGTACTAGATTAGAAAATGTTAAAACAATCCAATCCCCACTTTTCGTCCAATTTTCAAGACATTGCGTCTTCGAGTACCGGAATTCAATACAAAACTAAAAATTATTCATTACCCCGGAGTGGGAATCGAACCCACAATTCACATGTAAGAAGGCCACGACAGCCACGAAATGAAAATAAATAGTAAGTAGGTATAATAACAATAACAGGAAGCACCCACCATTATAGGAGAGGCGTGGTCTCGTGAGACACATCACGAGGTGACACTCGATGTCGTCGGGCAACACGAACTTGCTGCACACTGGACATTTTATACCTGGAAATAAACAAAATTATATTATTAATATAAATAAATATGGTATTATTTTTTTTAACATCACTGTAACAAATGATGTTATAATAGGCGAATCTCACATAAAGATCAGACAAATATCAAATTGTATAAGACACAGGTATAGTGCAGCGTTAAGTTCTGCATAATTGGCATAGGGAGAGAAAATTTAGTTTATTCATTAAGAATTAATTAATAAACAATATTTTATTTATGATGAAATTCTTTTCCAATAACAAGATATTTAAAAACACTTAAACGGATTAATAAAAATAAAAAGAGTCACACAACACTAATTAATATGTATATTATATAGATTTATATCCATATTTATACATTTTCTAATAACTACATACTATTAAATACAATGTAACCGGCGGCCACTGTATACATCGCATATAAAAATTAATCACTGCAACAAAAGGTCACGGGTCAGGTCGAATGTGGTGTTATCTATCGCCACATCTTTATATCCTACTGCAGGTACGGTACCTACACCAGCTTCGACGCTAGCGAGCTCGTAAACATTACAAATTGATCGAATATTTTAAATTATATATTTGTTTTAATATAACCTATTATACCTTTTTTTTTTACATTCTCACTGATACTTTTAAATAATACATTTCTTTTCGTTAATACATTTGAATATAGCTTTGCACACAGGTTGAGAATCCAGGTTTAGAATCCAACCCACAGGTTATGGGTTGGATTCTCACTCTAGGAAATGAAATATTTCATCATATTTTTCTCAGTCTAGTAACGAGGCAAAGCTTAGCGTTGAGTTTCGCCTCTCAACAAATAATACTTTCTGAATTCGACAGACAGTGCGGAACGGAACTGCCTTAAGGGCAACGGAGTGTCTTAACACCAGATTCCCTGGTGGGAATACAATAAAAAAAGTTTAGTAACGTTCCTTCACTCCACAAGCCATGTGAAATTGGAAAGCAGAGTGACAGGCTGACATTGTGACTTCACATAAGAAAATTGAAGGTAAAAAAAAAAGGAATAAAACCCCGTAAGAATCGAACCCATGATCTTATCATGCAAATTTGGTACTATACAGTCCAGTCAGTCGGTAAATTAATTTAAAAAAATCTGATACTTAAATTTGTACCTCGCCTCTCCACTTAACACTCTATCTCGGTATCATTCTACCGAGTTCTACGAATAACAGAGCAAATTAAGGAATTCCTTTTGCTTTTAATTTAAATATATATCTTTTGATATTAGAGATAGTAGGTACATTTATAATAAAATTAAATTTCTTTACAGGCCGTCTTATGGCAGCGGCACAACCTGTGAACGCGATAGTTGGGGGTTCGATCCCACTAAAAGGAATTAAGTATTTTCATTCACTGATAGCTCCGCTACTCACCACCATGTCTTAAAAAGTAGGGAACAGAGTGTTTTAACATTATGTTCCCGCTGCCAACCCTGATGGGTACGGGATACAGCGTGAAGATTAAAAAAGTCATTAGGTTCTCTCTACATTACTTGTATAACGCATGAGATACGTAAAAGGAAATAAAAAATCGTTTCTTGTTTGTATTAAAAACTTCTGAAACATATCTAGAATACGTTTTCAGAAACCTATTCATCAATTTGAAAAGGAAATTTCCATTTCAGAAGCATTTTGTTAAACAAATAATTTGTATAAATGATGACATTTACATACAATTATAACTGTCACTTGAGTTACTGTTTCTGTCATCATGTAAATAATAAATTATACGTTTTAATAAACTGTACCACTTAAAAAGAACGTCGTGGTGCAGAAGGTGGTTGTTTTTTGGTTTTTTGTACAACTATAATATAAAATTGTTTTTGTTTGCATGTATGAAGAGGCATGTACAAACCGTAGCTTTTGGCCAGAAGAGAAGGACTAAAGGACTAGAGAAGGCTAAGGACAAACAATGAGCTAATAAAACCTATTTATATAGATAGATTCCAACAAACACTATTTCTCTTTAAGCAGAGAGCAGAGAAAGAAGTGATAAATTGATAAGACATATCATATTTGTCCCTTACATGATATGAATATAGATTATGAAAAAAATTCAAAATTACCTTTCTAGTAAATATTCGTAATATGTCTAATATCGATTAAATTCTGTCATAAATAAAATAATTTTTAGTTGCGCAATATCCAAGGTTAGGTATACGTTATGTTGAGTAAATGCATGTTTTATATAAATATATTATAACTTATTTACTTTTTAATCTTGCATATATATACATATATATATTTGTATATTATAGCTTATTCTTATCTTATTATCCTTGAGGCCGTCGTGACGCAGTCTGTCTATCTGTTTTAGATACTGAAAAGAGCCACTGTGTTTCTTTTTAAAAACACATTTTAACTCTAAAATTTGTAATATAATTATTTTAGATCAGTGAGGTAATTTAATTTTTGGTTTTTATTATTTGTTTAACGGTAAAACAAAACGGTATTTTTATTTATATTTTGAATTTGTCTTCATAATAAAAGTCACTTGGGTTGAATTCTACAAAATACATCCCAAAAGTCTTCGGTGTTTACTTTCAAAACTAAAGTTGTCAATTTTGTTTTCGAGGTAGGTATACAGGTAATTTCCATACAGCGACGGCAATGGGTATCCGCCACTATATATTTATAAACGAGGACAGTCTCCCGGTGCTGGAGGGACTGACAAAATTGTATTTTCACAAAAGGAAATACGAAACTCGATTTGGCTTGTTGGAATCGATATTTATTTGAAATAAGGTAAATACTGTGTGTGAGGGTATTTGACTGTATACGCACTGATTGTATACGATTTCAATATAAATTAGACAATTATACAGAGGCCTCCGTGATGCAGCGGCAGCGTGTGAATGTGGTTTCGATTCCCGCTCGGAATGATTAGTTATTTTCATTTCGTGGTACAAGACAAATCGTGGCGTTAAATTCCACCATTGATATTTCGAGACATTGCGAGAAAAATAATGCATTTCAGATATAGTCAAACAAATTGAAAAAAAAAATCAAGAAGTAACGATATAACTAAGATGTGCAAAAAAATCATAAAAGAAAAATTTACAGTAAAGTCTGAAAAGATTTAAATATCTGAATTGACTTTCCAATTTAACAGATTGATTTTACTAGCTTATATCGAACTTCTTATCATTTATCAAAGAAAATTAGGTCAACCACTAAGCTACAAAGCTACAAATTCTCCTTTGAAGTATTTCATTTATAAATGAAGGCAACAGGTAAAATATTTTCATAATAAAATGTATTTAATTAAATGTCAGATTTTATGTTTGCTCAAGTCTTATAACTTGTATAAAAATATATCACAAAAAGCCAATTTGTTATCGTCGTAAATAGAAAATTATTTAGTTCTACTGCAGTTTTTATTATTTTATAATTCTTAGTTTTAATATCGCTTTCAAGTAAAATAATAATAGAAGATATTACTGACCCCGCCTGACTGGACCTACTTAGTTGTGGATTCAATTCCCGATCGAGGGAATGATTAATAAATAAAATATAAAGCTGGTGGTAGCATGTACTTTTGACGATTCAAAGGTGTTTCCAAATGTTTATTTACATAAAAAAAATATTTAGAATATAAAGACAGAGTGATTTAACTCTATCGGAAATTATTACGATGTAATACGATCTTTCACATACAACTAACTCTATATATAAATTCTATCCTCTATCCCCCTACACTCGCTAGCCTTACTGAATGCCAAATTTCAACTTTCTTTCTTCTAGTAACTCTAAAGGAAAAGTTTATATATATTAGATGTACAATAAAAACACAATAAAATATAAGAAAACAATAAAACAAACTCAAATAAAATGTTCTAAATTATTTTTCAAGCGAAATAGTTATATTTTATCGTTTTCTTTGAAACAAAATTCCACTTTAACCATACATACATTTACTCGATTTCTGATATAAAATTATAAATTATATAAAAAAAACAGAATTTTTAAGTGTACAAATATGAGATATTTAGACGTCAATCAATTAATTTTTCAGTTTTAGCATTCACATATCAAATGGAGGTCAGGTGTGTTATAAATTGGTTCGTTTTTATAAGCGTAGTATTTATTTAACGAAATAGATACAGTACATTAGTATATACTACAACGCGACGGTTGTGAGTTCGATTCCCACTCCAAAAAATTAGTTATTATCAGTCCCTCTGCCAGGTAGCAAGACAAAACGGGGCATTGGGACCTGCAGCTGCAACACGTGATGTCTCGAGAATTGTGCAGTGCGTGTGGAACGGAGTGTTTTAACACTTGGTTCCTTCTACCTACCCTGCTATATGCGGGGTGTAGTGACGTCAATTAAAACTAACATTCATGTAGTATTTTCTTAGAAAAGTATAAAAAATATCTTTAACATTTTAAAAATGTTAAAAATATACATATAAGTAGTATTAAAAACTTGGTGATGGTCAACACAAGAACTAATGATCGATCGATGCTTGGACATAAAGCGATCGAGAAAATTACAACTTTCATTCAAACAACATAGTAGCTTCAACATGAAAAGTCGATTTGTCAAAGTAAATTACTGTAACAGTAATAGCATACTACAAATTACTGGCCACGGAATGGACAATATAATATGTGACAATATAATAATTTCGTTAGGTTTCACGATTATTTAAAATATTTTACAAAGCGGCACATCTAACTGATAACCAACCAAAAATCTATCAATAACCAAATTTAATTACGGCGTTGAATTCCGCCATTCAACAAGCAATGCCTCAAGAATTCGGCAAAAAATGGTAAACAGCAGTGGCCTAATGGGAACGGAGTGTCTTAACAATAGGTTCCCAGGTTCCCTCTGCCTACCTTGTGTATTAAAAACAGCATGAAGCTAAAACAACTAAATTTCCTTTCAGAATGTTGTACCTACTACTACTAACAACTACCCATATTATACCAACATCAGCCGTAGTGGACTGCCGTACAGCCTGCGGCCACTGTGATGAGAGAAACGACCCACCTGAACTACTAGAGGTATATTGTTCTATGTGCGAAGAATGCATGGAGAGGCGAGAGGAGTGGCTGAGGAATGATGGGGACAGTCGACGTGGGCGAACTGAAGTATCTTTCAATCCTGAGGACAATCGACGAGCACGAACTGATATTGGCTTTGACGCGCATATTAGGAAACAGTATCCATTTATGCCAGGTAAACAATTTTATATGATAAACATAAAATAATTTAGATAAATAGCTTTAAATTTAACGAATGAATCGATATTTTTTATACTCTGTGGAATAATACAATAATATTAATAAAAGTGATCGATAGATAATAAAAGATATCTTAAAAAAAGATCATATTTCTATCTTTGTTCATAATTATGGTGAAAAACTACAGCACCGTCAAAACCTTGACTACTAACAATTATTAACTTACTTAATTGTTTTTGCGTACAATTTTTTTCTACGACAAAGTCGAACCAATTACATGACAGAGTGACTACTAGGTAATTAATGGTAATATATTTTAATAAATATTGTTAATTAAAGTATTTCGCTTCGGTAGCAAGTAATAATTGAAAACAACAAATGTTTGAAGTTAAGAATAAGTGTAGTAGAAGGAAACTTGGGAAGTAGTATACAAGTTCCTTACATGACATTTGAGAAAATATTTTTAATTAATCGTGCTTCACTGAAACTAAGCGAAATTTCATCTCTTCATATAGGTTCTGCTTATTTTGTTGAGCGATAAAAAAGCGTGAACCCATTTTTTTAATATAATAATATAAAAACAAAACAATATTATCACTTTCAGGAAACTGCATGCCACCGATAGACCATTGCCGCGAACCGTTGTCATATTATTCAACACGTGGCAGTGATGAGATAGAAGAAAGATCATTTACAACAACTACCGCCTCCACTACCACAGCAACAAGACCTCCACTACGTCCCAGTGTTCCCAACAACAACAACAACAACAACAACCACAACAACAACAATAACAACAATTGTTGTTGCAACAGCATACCTTGTATACCGATGTTACCAATGTGCCCCGGAATATGTCCTCAGCTAATGATGAGTACACTATCAACAAAACGAGAAAAAAGACTTACCGCTTCTAACCCTAGTATGGAATCTTTATATTTTTATTTGGGTGTTCCAAAGAAAATGCTAAATAATTTTGAAATTAATTAAACCTCAGGTAAATGTATAATTAATAAAAGCAATTTTAAAAATAGACATCAAAAACTATGGACGTTGCGGACGTAACATTACGGATCTGGATATAACAAGAATGCTTTATCGGTTACAGAAATGATTGAAATAAATTTAGTCTATAAATAATCTGTTGTTGACAGCTTGTGGTGTTGGTTATTTCTTTTCTTTCTAATAATAATAAGAGTTCATGTGTGTATCTGTATGTATGTATGCTGTGGACATTTCTATTACAGTGTATCCCGCAAGCAGCAGTGTTAAGCCATTCGGTAAACCATTTTCCCTCGAATTCTAAAGACTTTGCGTGTTGCTTACCATCGACACTAGAGCGAAGAAATGGAAATATAAATTTAAATAAATATTTCATTTCCTGAAAATGGGAATTGAACCCACAAACGGTCGCATTTACAGTCACACTTTGTGTTCCTGCGCCACGACTGGCCTCAGATATTCGATACTTTTAATTAATTTCGGAATATCGAAAAGATGATTTAATCCAGCATGTCCATGATTCAAGCAAACAAGCTGTCCCCAACTGTGTCACGGAGATATATAAATAAACAAAAATGTTATTTTTTTCTTTCATAATCACGAAAATAGAATTGAAACGTGACGATTCCAACTTTTCCAATCAACAAACACACGACTAAAATCGAATGCATATTGACAGTTAGTTATAGTCGATATTTTCAATACCGTTTTAAAACAAGTTATATTTATATAATTAAGAGAGTCACTTAGTCACTAAACTTACTGTTAACTTTAGAAGAGAGTTCACCAAGTTAGTGACCTGCAACTCATTTAATTTTACTTTCTTTCTTACTCACTCAACAAGACTGGGGAGACTTACTCGTACATAATTAGTTAATTACGTACGTAAGAAAATTACTATTTAATATTAAAAAAATCTATAAAATACAATATTTTATAATGGGATGATTCATTTAAACTACGTGCATAGAACGCCACAGCGTATAATCATATAAAATGAATCAAACAGTTTTTCCTATGATGCAACTGTAAAAATTGCGAGAAAAATCATTGTTTACGCTAAAGAACCTAAGTACTTATGTATATTAATAATGTTTAAAGTAAAAAACCAGCTTCACGTTTTTCCCACATATTTACAGAGGGCGCCATTCTCAACGCATCGCCAATTTATAGAGACAATGCGTGTTAAAAGGCGGGACTTAACGCAGCGCTTTGTTTTGTTCCACAGCACGGAAAATTAAAATAATTCATTCAACTGAGTGGGAATCGAACCCAGAACCATTTACCATCAAACACTCATCACGATGGTTTCTCTTAGAGGTTAGTAAACCTAGCGTTGAAAACATTGTGCTTCCGCAGTCACTCACACAGTTTCAAGACATTCCTTAGCTGTACGCAGTTGCGAAACTCAACGCTGCTCTTAATCGTATAACAATTTGAGCAATTTAAATATTATACTCATTTCCCCAATCGAGAATCAAACGCACAACCGCGCGTACAAAAAAATAATTTATTTATTATATAAATCATTAAAAAGACTACTTTTTACCTTTTACACTAGTAAAAGGTAATTAGTTACAATTTACATGAGTGTTTTGTAGCGTCGAATGTTCTGTTATAATCAACAAGTGATCGCGTGCCTTGCGGCTGTACCCTTGAAACTTGAAAGTTCTAACTTTGATTTGCCTTATTACAATCTTTATCTTCATGTTAACAATTACTCTTATATTTTTCCAATTTTTTAAACATCATATATTTAATAGTATATTTATATTGAGGCCGACGTGACGCAGTGAGAGATCGTGGGACTTTAAATGCGATGATGTAGGTTTGATTCCCACTCGGCGAACGAATTATTTTCTTTTTGTCGCTACGGTAACAAGATTAAGGGTATTGTGTTCCACCAGTTATCTCCAATGTCTCGCAAACAGTAGGCCGTGAACCTAAAAAATGAGTCAAATTATAAATGACTCCTTACACTTATCATTCCACCATCCCAAATAAAAAACACCTAACAAACATTAAGAATAAAACAATAGGATAATATGAACACAAAACTGCCATCAGCTACGTGTTCAGATACCAGATGGCTAATTATCACAATCTTATGGCTTCACCAGTATATAACCTTGCCTTGTACAACCCCACCTTTTTTGGAACCGAGGTGAATTCCATTTGGACGTCTGGAACTGCCATTACTAGTTTTTGCAGGCATTATAAAGATTGAAATTTCCAAGTAAGCTCAATGTAAACGTAATTAGAGACCGCTAATGGCCTTTCAAAGCACCTTTGAGAATCTAAGGACACATTTATATTGAAAATTGGTATTTATTTTAAGCTCAGTTTAAACTCGTTACTTTTACCCTTTTAAATAATACAAGAAATAAGATTTATTGGGCATAAATTTAAAAAACGAGTACCTAATCTAACTTCATTGTATTTATAATATAACTAAATAACTATTATAGATACATCTATAAAATAACCAATAAATAATAAATAATTTTTTCCCATAAAAGGGGGAATGAACACTCCACTCCCCCTTTTTCTGGGTAATTTTTGTCATATCACCAGAGCGAAGAATTGTAAATAATTAATTCTCCCAAGTGGGAATCGTAGCCACAACGGTCACGTTAACCTCCATCCAGACAGGCACAGCGGTCTGGATGTTAACAACGTAAACATTATTCATTTAGTACGTATAGTCTACTGTAGTTACCATATAGTATCCTCCTTGGTGGTCGTCTGAGCTGAGCTCCGTAAGCAGCCGAGTCTGGTTCGGAGTCAGGCACACAGGTCCCTATTATGATGCCCATTGTCACCATAACACTACGTCCGGTCACACACCATCACAGCTATATGTAAACCACTATATAATATATATACTGACGCTTGAAGATATCCTTGTTTATTATTGGAAAGATAAAAGAAAAAAAAATCTATTTTCAAACTATTAATGGAACCTAATAATAGAAAAACTAATCCTTTTCTATTTCTTAAACGTCCAAATAAAAAAATATATATATACGTGACACCAACTATTTTCTGCTAAGAAAAAACTTTGAGCGTACGTTCGTTACGATGTGAGGAGCACAACTGCTCGATCCCTAGCACAGCAGTGTCGCTGCTCGCACGCGAGGTGCGACGTCACGGCGGTCACCATACGTCACTTGGCGCGGGCCTGACCTGGCATTAAGACGAGGATCCTCAAGATAAGAGTGGGAAAGTTCAAGAAACTGACCTATTTCCTAGGCGCCTAATGAAAGGGTAATGACTGTCCACTGACTTAGGCGTAATATAAATAGATCACTCAAGAATACGTTTGTTGTTTTTTGTTTCACGCTGTATCTCATAAGCAGCAGGGTAGGCGGATGGAAGGTTAACTCTCACGAAATAAAATCAATTCAATCTCCCTTGTGGGAATGGAATTCACAACCGTCGTGTTTACACACGCTGTGCCGCTGCGCCACCACAACTTCGTGGTTTATTTTTAAACAGTTTTTTAAAAGCAATGAAAGATCTCTTTAGTTGTGAAATTTTGTTGTTAAAACATTGGGAACAGAACAACGAGCGTGAGTAATCAAAATGTTTCAATAAGAAATGGTTGTAAATCAATTTGGTCGTTAAACCGAAAGTTCGTCTGCACATTTGGCCAGATTTCTCATGGAATATATCTTGACCTGCTCCACATATGAGACTAAAATATGGCGAAAAGAGAGATGTTAAAACATTATTCTCCTCTTTCCTAACTAAACCTAGCACTAGATTTTCTCATAAACATTTCCTGCATTTCAATTTATTTAAATTCTAGATATGTGTTTGGAAAGTCAGCAAATGAAATACGTTTTTTTTGCTAAAAAAAGCATTTTTTAATGAAAAACATGAATGTTTAATTCATCAATACATTCTAACTGCGTAGTAAAACGTTTTCGGTTAAGTTAATTATTATTATAAATTGCCGAAGCTAATTCCGATAACGAGTGGAAATATGATGGGATTCCTTTAATTAGATTTATGAAATTTTACCCCGCGGCAGGCACGTGTTGAGCGTAGAGCTTGTTTATTTAGCGTTGATCTAAATATCTATATAGAATATTTAAACAGATTTTCAAAATTTAGTCTAATAAGTTAAACAAACGGTATATTAGAATCAAAGTTATCTTTAGTAAAGGTTACTTATATAAATTACGTGAGGCTACAATAAATAGCCTAAGGTCATTTAAAGAAAGAATATACTCTTAAATTTTTATTTATTTTTTTTAGTTTTATGTAATCCGCATCCTATTCTACATCAGGGTAGTGGTAAGACACTCCATTCCCCAGCCATCGCCTAATATCTAGACATTGGATGTTGAAAGGCAGAGCTTAACGCACCAATATGTCTTGTGACTATTTAATTCCATATAGAAAACATAAACTTTTAAACCGACAAAATCTTTTAATCAGATCGTACAAAATATACAGAACACGTACAACAGAACAAGGAATAAGGAACATAATCAGAATGTAGAAGTCGTTACAACACTATAATATCCGTAACGAGCGTGGAGCAATGAAAACGGAAAAATCTATATAAAATATAAATTCTATCAAGGCCATACATAATGTAAATCCACTAGTGTTTCTTGTTAATTAAATGGAAAATGAGGCAAGTTCTGTTGATATTTATGACGTTATAAAGTAGGATTGTGACATCGGATCTTTCTAAATAAGCTGACACATCATTAATTAAAAGGGCGGCGTTAAGTTCCGCCACTCGAGTAAAATGGCTCGAATTTACTTACCCTGCTTTATGCAGGAAAGAGTGAAGCTCATTTTTTTATCCGTCACTGTAAAAAAATTTCCTTTTCTCCATTTAATTTTTCCAAATTTTCTACAAATTCTTTCAATCAATTCAATTCTTCAAAATTAACATTCTCCGCTACGTTGGTTGCCATATCAATATGCATAATATTATACTCACCGTGTTTCTAAATATACATGTTTATTTTAAAAGTAATATGGCCTTTGCGTGTCACAAATCTAACTAACACTGTGACAATTATGGGCCACTACAACCTGCCCTCGAATGTTCTGTTGAGGACTTGACGTAATAAACGTTAGAAAAATGGCATCTGTGCACGAACTTAGCCTTTCTGTATATACTAGAATAGTAATGCTTAAAACCACAAAAAAATTATACGTATCATAAAAAAACCAGTAAACAGTTTTCTCGCAGAACAGGGTAGGAAAAGAGACCCAATTGTTAAGACACTGCTCTCTTTTTTGTTCGGGACATTTCCTGTTGAGTGTCAAAACTTGACGCACTTTTGATCACCAAGAACGGCGAACTAAAAACGATTTAAATATAGTTTCCCGTGCTGAGATCAAACCGAAAACTATCACTTTTACAGTAACACATTACCATTGCACTACGAGGACCTTTATATGTGACCAGTACCTACAGTAACATATATACAGTAACATATATAATTAGCAATCCGTTCGTAAACATAATCAGGACCACACTCACATTGCAACTTTGCAAAGGGACCGCAGATGCCATCCACAGATGAGACTAATTTGGAAGCATAACACAAATAACACGACAGTTGTTCGACCAGATTGCGGCTATCAGGTTGATATACATCGGGCGATACTACCAACTTCATATAGCAACCGTTATACATTCACTCTTACCTTATCGTGTAAACCACAAGGTTGATACTCCTAATAGAAGATAAACACAAAAAAGGCGATTCTCCCAACGTCGAAACAAAGACGAATTAAGGGTCTAAATCAAATAGTATCGAACTGCTCGTCGTCGTTTGAGACAAGTTTTTCCTGATTACTTTTTGTTTTCTGTCCACGCGACGGTCACAAAGGCCGGGATTAGCGAACTTCTGAACGTTAAGGTATTCCTTATATTTTTCCAGAAAATTGACAGAAAAAAGGGACAATTTACAAAGTGGGTCGCAGCAGAGATTGCCTTTAGATTGGCTGGTCAATACTCTGAAATGTCGTTTGGCCTTGTTCTGAAAATAAATATTTTCGTCGTCATCTGAGAGAGAACACAAAGGATAATATTGTTATTACCAACAATGTGCGTCAGCCTTCCCGCTGATTGATTTGAAGGTAAAGGATGTCGAGACGTCGGTCGACGTTATGAACTGATTCTAAATGTGATAACGGATTGTATGGCAAGTTGCTCTGTGCCAAATGTTATAGATAATAGTACATACATACATACGTCTATCTATACATATGACATGTGTCCTGTAAAATCGGTGTATTCCGAATATTTTAGTAGTGTTTTCTGCTATAATACATTTTGCTACTTTCATTCAATTATTATCGGCGAAGACCGGAATAATCTTCTAATATAACGAGAACGTCGTGACGAAGGGGTGAAGCGAGTAATTTTAAGTTCCCACTTAAGGGATTAAATCATTTTCATTTCTTCCGTCCGGTAACAGAAGAAAGAAGGGGGGAGTGGGGAACAGAGTGTCTCAACGGACTGCTCTCTGCCTCTGCATATCTTGCTATATCTGGGATACAGCGTGAAGCCAAAAATAAAATACATAGAAAGCATTATTCCTTAGAATGAGCTTTTCTAAATCATGTTATCCTTTGAAAAGTTCTGATCCACACTAGGCGAGGACACTCATACGTCGACCAGCTTCACGTGCAAAGACTAATGACGCTACTAGAAGCTGGAATGGTGTAATCAAAGCTTGCTTTAGCTTATAGAATGCAATTTATCAGCTTTATTTGCCTCATGAGACTAGTATTACCACTTTGTCCCTGCGTAAATTACATGAAAAGGGGTCAAGCGCCTATCTATTTCCCTTCATACGCTTGCACTGAATACAACGTAAATAAGACCTATTTGTGCTAATATAATAAAGCTGGAAAGTTAAAAAGAAAGGAAAGTTCGGCTGAAAGCGATAATCTCAGGAACTATAGGTTCAAATTGAAAAAATCTTTATGTTAGATAGTCTATTCATCAAGAGAGAATATAAGCTATGCTGTCAGAATTATGTCAGGCACTTAAAAAAAAATAATTTGTCATAATATATATTTTCATTTGAGCACGAAGGCGAAGCGGCGGGTAGTCTTTTTTTTTTATCTTCGCGCTGTAAACTGCACATAGAAGGGTAGGCAGAGACAATCTGGCAACTGAGTGATAAGAAAGTTTCATTCCCCACTTTCCACCGAAT
>FAPY01003847.1:0-21959 GCA_900067975.1 Heliconius heurippa | reverse complement strand
ATTGCCAAATTTTCTTAGCAAGTGGCTATCAAGCGTCGAGTGACGATTTCGTCGGGCGGGTGAATCACTTTTATTTAATTATTTAATGAGCAGGGTCGTTGCGACGTACGTAGTAAACAGCTAATAAAAGTTACCTCAGAATCGGGAAAAAACTGACTCCCAAGGTCACTAACATACGTTTGAAAGCTTTGATATGATATCTTGGAATTAGTATATCTTTATTTTTATCGATATGAATAAAAATCCAAAAATAAATATTCTTTTGAAAAAATATAAAACTCAATTCCTGGATTCACCTATGAAATTCGCATATGGCAACACTCACTCGGCCGCTATCCAAAATTACGGCCGCTCTAAATTTATTCCCAATGTTAACTCTTTTGTTGTACGGATATCTCCGACGACGTAACAACTTCTTTGAAGATCTTAAAATAACCATGTATACGTGCGTTTATCAGATAGACCCTTTGGAGTGAAAGACTTGTTTGTTTATCATTTAACCCTGTTTACGTTGTATTCACAAAACTCAACTAAAATTCATAACAGTTAAGTCCTATCCCTATCCCGATTAGTAATCCTGAAAATATTCCCCGAGCGGACATCAAAACAATAAGAAAATGGAAAATAAATGAGGAGTGGTGAGACATTTTGCAGACGGCGCTTAACGTGATTCAGTCTGGAATACGATTGCCTTTATAGCTTTGATGGTGGTGCGCGTGCGGGCCGTTGGCATCCCGATGCGATATGACTAACCCGCTATACATACAATCAAATTATGTGACAAGTTTATTTCTATTTGAAACAACACTCGATTTATCCCATCGCAAAGTTAAACATCTGCTGATTTTTTTTTTGACGACATAAGTAGGTCGGGGCTCGCGTGTGCGTCACTGGCCGCGGCTAACTTACGTTTACGCAAAAACGTTACTCCTATGACCTCGACTCGGAAGAGTATCTCGGTAAATTGTAATTTTGTCGACGCCATCGTTATGTTGTATAATGAGAGAGTTTCTTTTTAGTTATTATTTATCTAGTTCCTTAAAATAGGTTAATTTAGGTAAAAATTGTATAAATTAAAGCATATTAGTTTATAGAAATTCCAATAAAATTTTGTCTTATAATGGCAGTGAATGATATATCCATCGAAATAAGTCAATAAACTTGTGACAATCTATGGCCCTGCAAGTTTTTGATAATCATTTTCTGAGGTTGGATGTAGATTCCAAGTGTTTCAGTATGAGGAATAAATAATTGACGGAAATATTGAACGGATTTGAGGAAAAAAAGGAAATTGATTTCTTGTTTAGCTCCAGTAGTAAATTATTTATTATCTATTTTCATTTAATCACTTACCATTATCATATAATAATTATAAAGCGACTTCAATATTACTCCCACTCAATCAAAGAAAAAGCAAGTAAGCGTTATCATTTTAAAGTGTTTTTTAAGTGTTTTTGTTTCACTTACAAAAGAATAATACTTCTAAAAAAGTATAAATCTTACTCGATCTTGTTTGGACAGTGTTGCAATAATTTACTGATGGTTAAATCTTACCACTTCTCATATTATCCTCGCTGTACTAGAAATGGTACATAGCTTATTATTCCGCTTCTAAAATTGTAAATTATTAGTACTTTCCTAGATTTTTCCCAACAATTTTTAAAATATTTAGGTGTTGTTATGAACAAATTTCAATATTGATATTCAGCCATTGCCATCGAGCTACTAAATATAATATAGTCCAAATGGAAGCTGTCGATCCCGCGAAATGTAACATTGTTTCAAACTGTTTACTAATATATATGTGTTTAATTGAATTACAATGTTGTTGCACTCTGGTGTGGGCGGTTGTTGGTGTCAGAGGTAGGATGCAGAATGAAGCAAACGTCCGAATTTGACGTTTTAATATTGATAATTTATATGTAGCTTTATATAAATTTAGAATAGTGTTTAGAACGGCGTTAAGTTCCGCCATTCATGCTCAATGTCTCGTAAGAGTGCGGATTGTATTAACACTAGGCTTCCTATGCCTAACCTGACACATGCGGGATACAACGTGAAGCTGAAGAAAAGAAATTCAGGGTTATTATTTTTGCTAGATCAATAAATAATGAATAAAATTAATTAACTTTTATATAAAGTAGTAGATATGCTTATATTTGTCATCAAGAAATGAGCAAATTATTATACTTGTGCGATCGACCGCCCATATTCCGTGTCTTTCATGTCCCTGTTTGGGTCACTTGGATCCGAAATCTTCATCTTCGTCATATTTATAAATATTTCAATATGTAAAAGCAAAACGTAAATTTTAATTTGCCTTTCATTGGCATACTAATGAAAATATAACAAATAAGACTTTTATTATATCTACTCATAAAATGATGCACGTTGTAGACCCGTTGAGTGTATTATTGGTGTATATTAATACAATGTCAATGATATCGCAGGATGCCACCTTGAGAACAAACATGTTAAATGTAACGTGACTCATTAAATCACTTCCAGAAATATAATATTGCCACTCACTGAACTTAGAAATATATAGTGGAACATATTTTTAGATTCAAGTAATATGTTATACTTGTAAGTGTTGTGACACTTCTCTTTTTGTCCTTAAGAAAATATCATGCAAAGAATTTAGACAGAGAGCCCAGATGTGGTGCAGGGGTACAAAGTGTGACTGTAAACGTGATAGATTGAGGATTCGACAGGCACTCGAGGATATGAAATATTTAATATTGCCATTATATGCTCTGATATCAATGAGAAGCCCGACGTTGAATTTCGCCGCTCAACACGCAATGCTGACAATCCGGAACGGAGTGTCTCAACACTAGGTTCCCTCTGCCTGGCCCTTCAGTGTGATGACGGGGATGCAACGTGACGCTAAAATAATATAGTTCACTTTTATAATGCAATATAGTTCTTTTTACCTATAAATTATGATCATCTAAGGAGGGTTATTAATTATTACTTTCTGATTATAAAATTATTAAAATCAATTTAGATTTTGTGAGATAGACAGATATAAAAGAAACGTTAATGGGTCTAATACTTAGTATATATTTTTTTTTGAGGTGCAGAAAACGTATAATAATAGGACTATTGACAGAAAACAATTTAAACACAACCGATTCCACTCGACCGTTTCAATCACTTATCGCTCAATTTGTAAATGAAAAATGGAGTGATAGTAGAAGCAACAGGAAGCTATACAAAAGTGATTGGCAAAGGTATCGTTGTGAAACAGCTCTGGTTGAGTCATACGTGTATTTTAGAGATGTGCTCCCGTGCCGCGTGGCCGCTGTGAACATACTACCTCGTGAATTATACTCTTAATTGCAATCTATTGTTCTAAATTGCTATTAGTGGGCCAGTAAAAAATATAATGGTTTCTTACGGTTCTCGCAATGATTCTTTTAACTGTAAAATTATTGCAATTTAACTTTAATTATTGGAAGTTATAATAAAACCCATGTTTAAAGTAAGTTTTAAAAAATTAGATTTGTATTATTATTTAATTTTATTATTACAAAGTTAATATTTTAGTGTTTTATAAGTTATTGTTTAATTCACTTATTGTTAAAGTGGCCTTAATTAATCTTAACTTAATTAATCTTCAAATTTGAACACTACATTACTTACATAATTTTGTTTCATTTTATATCAATAATATATTTTTTTGTTATTGACAATTGATTTAAACAAATAGTCCTATTTTAAAGATTTAATATTTCAATTCGTCACTGTTTAAAAATAAACATTATTGATAATCTGCTCTTGACTTTTTGATTCAAATAAAGTGCTTGCTGCACATCAATTGAGCTACTAGCATATTAAAAGTGTATACTGCATCTATCGTGCACATCTTAGCAATAAATTTTGATTGCAACTCCATATGATCATTTAATTCGTCGACGTATTTAGGAAATGTATGAACTCAACAATTCTTTGATGTGATCTGGATACAATCACGCAGGAATATAGCACATTAACAGCGACTGGCCCAGATCTAATTTCCCCTAGAAGTTGGCACGAAATTGTAAACTGCCCTCTTTACAATGGACGCTAAATACCGAGCACTGTTTAGCCTGACACTTAGCAGTTCTTTGCTTTAATGGCCTATATATTACTTAGGTCAAGTCTTCACGCTAGATGCTTATGAGTTACTTGAAGCTACCAATGTTTAACAGATTTAAAAAAAATTTGAATCATAAATTAAAATATGATATTTGGTTCAGCTTTTATTCTGATTCATTCAAAGAAATCTTAAAATATATTAAATTGGGATAAATGATTGTCTTGTATAAAGATAAAACTTCTGTCATCTTTGAGGAAATAAATAATAACGAAATCGTCTCACATCGTGTTGTAAACTTGCATTCTCTTTTAGCACCAAATAAATCAGCGTGATTGTCTCATCGCTGAGTTCAGACTCGCCGTACGTATTATTGTCCTTTATTTATTTTTTATTTTTATAATTGTACACAAGGACGCCTAAATTCGGGCGGCAGATATTTCCGGATCACATGAATCTGTCTCGAATGAATCAGACTTTTTTTAAAAGTTGGATGTACGATGTAATTCTTGTCACACGTTTAACGTGATTCGAACATTAAAAGTTTGGACATTCTGTGGATTTTTGGCACTCCACTTTAAAGTAAATAAGACAGCACTTCAATTTCTCCTGTCTAATTATACTTGTCGCGATAAAAAAAGACCGAATCTTGTTTATCTATTATTAGGCTTTTTTTGTAAGTTTCTAATGCAATCTGTCAACGTCCGGATTAACCACTGTGACATTTCCCTGCTTCAGAAGTCTTTAAATACACGCGATAAAAACTGTCACCCCATGGCCAATTCCCGTAGGATGTCAAGCTCTGACGCAATCCGAAAAGTCTGCATCCCGTCGCGACGCCAAATCTAAAACATATTAATGCCACCGATCAAAGAGCTTTTACTAACCCTTAGATTTACGACATCACTGTATCGATACCAGCAAGCATCTGCTCATCGTATAACATTTTCAGTCGATTTCCAAACTCACAATCAAATTGGTTACATCATATAAGTTTTATGGTTTGCAAAAAATATGTATGTGTCATCCAAAATAAGGCGTCTTACTTATATAAATGTTATAGATTATACTCTATAAAAAGAAGATCTCTTGCAATAATTCGACTCACGTGATTATCTCGACGTAATCTATTCTTAAAGTATTGGACTGGTCCGACGTTAATAAGAACATGAGTGCAGTGATTTATCGGTGTAATATAAATAACGGTACCAAATTGCACCTCGTTATTGTTTAGAGTGCACCCCCCTTGCCAAATTTGACTTCATTGTCATTTTTAAGCCTATTAACGTTTGAGAGGTTGACACCTAAGCCATTTCATCATGAATGACGTTTTATTCACGTAGTTGGCACTCGTCTATTTGTTTGCGTTTGATCGTCCTAAATAGATTAGTAGTAGTGAATTTAAAAAAAATCTGCTTCTCAGGATAGGAGATTTCTTTATTATTCTTTATTTTTATTTTCTTTATTTTCTCAGGATTTCTCAGATAGTCTAGTGTTAAGACACCCTGCTCCCCACTTACCACCGATTTCTGAAGGCATTACGTGATAAGAGGCGGAAATCAACTTTGAGCTTTTGCCTCGACACCAGAGTGAAGTAACGAAAATGTTCCTCCAGTGTAGACCGAATCTGTCGCGCCTAAATAATCAGCTACAGGCTTGTGCCTCTACACCACTGGCCTCAACTGGACCAGACTAGATTTCAAATGTTATATTTTTTAATTTAATTAATCTAACTAATAACGGCCAGGCAAAGCCAGATATTAAAGTTAAAAACGACAGAACGAAACGTTTAAACGATTACACAAACCACTGCCCGTATTAGTCACAATACTCCAACGTGCGTCCGTCCGGAGACGATCTATCAGCAGGTACGCGAGACTACGCCCCAGCGCTGTCAACGGAGCGCGCATACGCGTTAATTATCACGCCCGTATCGTAATTATATATTGTGCACCCTGTTTAATGATGTGAATGTTGTGACGTAGTTATGTTACTATATGCTATAATAGTGGGAAGGTTAGTTCCTTGATTTGAGCTACAGGTGCGTAGAGGTTAGAGTAGTTTTATAAGAATACTTTAGCTGGATTAAGTGCAGCAGCTTCTCGCTTTTTTCCCATGACATGAACGGTTCCCCACTTTCCGAAAAATCTTTGGAGCACTATGTGTTGAGTGGAGGAACTTGACGCTGAGAAGATAAAGTACTTTATGGTCAATATCAAATGCCTGCAGAAATGTTAGCGTTTCAAATTATTGTGACAAGATAACACGTTTTGTTTAGGAAATGTAAATAATATGTTCATATTAATAAAATACTTATAATAATATTAATTTTAAAAATAAATGGAACAAACGATGCATGAAATTTTAAGAAAGAAACACATGTAAAGTATAAACGAAAACAATAATATTTTGGAAGACAGCCTGAACAATCGCACAATACATATTATTTGACAGTAACAGTATTGTAGTTTACGTCGGAAGTAAATTATTTTTGCGCACTGCACTTTTGGCTCTATGGCAAGAAGTGGCCAAAAGTAAACGTATGAATTGGAAATAGGGCCGTCTGCGATGCCACAATCATCTGAACAGTAAATTATGCCTGCGCAATGGGAACACGCGTCTTACAACCCGGCTTTCAGCCAATACTATAAAGTTGATGTAATGATGATGCCGAGCAACTAGGTTTTAAATATTCACGTAGTAGAAGAGTTATTTATCAATACAAGTCTTTTTGTAAGTAAACATTGGAGTGCCCAAAAGTCGTGCTGTTTTTCAGCCACCAGGTCTATTCCATGGTGGTATCTATAGGGCAAGGGAGACGTGGGCGGGGGTCGTCGACCCAGTGCAGAGAGCGGTACGCGCCCTGCCAGAGAAAACGGCAGAAAACCTGCCGAAGGGCGGCAGCACGTTATCCGCATTTAGCTCTCGCTCGCGGCGCTGAGTCACCGGCCCGCGAATAGCGGCGGTTTGTTTGTTGCACCGCGCTCCCGGCTCTCCCGAGTATTTCGAGAGGCAGTCCTCGCCGCTCGGCCGCCGCGCTCGCACGCCATGCCCCCGCTGCCCGCGCGCCCCTCGCGCCTTCACAGCCGCGACGCCGGCGTCCTCACGCTCAGGGACACGGTCAGCTGTAGTTGGATATTTTACAGTGAGTGTCGTCTGTCGTCGTCATCTACACACTGAGTTCAGTTCAGCTCGCCGTTGGTTCACGTTTTTGCGTTCCTCTAAATACTCAAAGTTTTTGTAAATTTCCAATCCAATTAGGTCCATCCAGAAACGTCTTAATGTTCTTATAATAAGATGTGTTTATCATAATATTCATATGGTTTATTGTTATTTATTGTACAAAGTAGATTGCCAGTATTGTTAATGGTGCAACAAGTGTTTAAGTTGAAATGTGCATTACAGTCACAGCCAAACCTCGTTTATCTTACTGCTGCCATCTATTTGCGGGAAAAGGAATCGTATACTGAAAGCTGAAATCTAGGTGAAACGTCTTACATCAGCAACCCGAAGTAAATTTAACTCTTTGACGTATTAACCCTAGCGTATATTGTACTTTTAATTATTTAATGTCCAAATATAAGATGTCGCGTTTGTTTAATATACGATCTGATGGCTCATATTTGATAACTACATATTTAAAAAGTGATTTCGTCGTTTGTGGAAAAGCAAAATATACTTAAAACGTCAAGTTTCCTTGTTCTAATGACATGAGGCTGTCATACACGTGCACATATAATAGGTAATCTGTAACCGTAATTAGTGTTGGTGTTTATCGGATGGACGCCAAAAGTTGGTTTGGATTTATGTGAATATTGCCTTCACTGCAAGTTCCGAGTTGTAAATCATGCACATGAATATGTTTCGTATTGTTTGTTTACAGAATCATTGAACCAAATACTGCACCTAAATTAAGATTTAATATAGGTTATAAGAATGTATTTAAAAAAATCGCTTTATCATAAATATTTGAAATGATTCCGCCAATTAGGTACGTGTAGGGTTGCGAAAAATAGTTAGTTTAAAAACATTGTTCCAAACTTTAAATCCATAGTCCTGCTCTACTCTTTCTTACTTTCTACTCTTATATTTTTTTTTACTTGCGTCACTCCTGGCCGTCACGTCAGGAAACAAGTTGCATGAAACATTGATTTTCTACCCTGTCACGTAGAAAGTAAAAAAAGAAATATTAACCTTAGTACTATGAGAAAGAATATTTCTGCCAAAAGTTTCCTTGATAAGTATACAAAACATAAGGATGGAATGAATTTCAATATGGGTGTATTTTTGCAGTCTTGCCTAATTATTAGAAAAATGTTACTAAGTTATTATATAACCATTACAGAACTATAAGGAAGGAGTAATAGAGTTCAAACATGATTACACTTCTTTTTTATAATGTAGTTAAAAAAGTGTCGACACGGGTCTTAATATTCTGCCATATAAATATTTAATAATAATTAAATTCACAATAACTAAGGTATTGTTTACCATAATATAGCATCCTCCAGGAACATTTTTTGTCTGCGTCCAGACTTCAGGCGGAAAGTGTAGATTTAAACATCTTGCCACTAGGTTCTTGTTCGTAGCTCTAAAAAGTAAACAAACAACTAAAAAAGATCTGATAACCTTTGTATGGCCTGATATTTTCACCTTTCAAACAAAAAACTAAATCAAAATCTGGAAGCTACTATGCTACAGACAGATATACAGACCCAATTACGCTTCTGTTTTCGTGTCAAAAATGTAAAGCTTCATATTGTCCAATATTATATTAATTTCTCAACAAGTATTTTTTATTAAAGGTAACAGTAGCGGGTCGACCCCCGCGGAGGGCGGCGCGCCCCCGCCCACAGAACCCGACCCTGACCTGGACTCCATGCACATGATGCTCGACCCTCACTTGAGGCCAATATCTCCGGACCTTAATAATGAAGAGTCGAAACGGATATTTGAAGAACATAAGCAATTGGCACAGGAGTATCTCAAAGTAAGTCATGTAAAATAGTGCCTTTTGTTAAGTCTCATTTGAGTGCCGTTCTATGGTTAGGCGACGAAAGCTTTTCTGGTTAAAAAAAAAACAAAAAATAAACCATAATTTCAAACTTTATCATATGTGTGTGCCTAAAACAACAATAGACTGTTTTAATGTTGTATACTTTTACGACGTTAATGGTACTAATAAACTAATTTCCTTTCTCACATTAAACAAGAAACATTAAATGAAGTAAATCTTCATCACCACCATACTATTGTCGTGTTGGTCTATTTATAGAGGGATTGCGAGCGCGTTGTTGTTGCCTTCAACACGTGCTGTATACTTTGTATCCGCCGAGACCGGCTCCTACCAAATAGTCTAGCTACAATGTTGTAAAATATTGCCATGTCATGTTTTTCTTTATATGTTTTGGCTAATTTTATGTCGGTATTAATGCTTGGAAGTGTAACTTTCTGTGGTCGGTATATCTTCTTCTCTCTCTCTCCCATGATTTTTATATATTTTATTTTCGTGCTGTAGAATAATAATTTCTAATAAAAGCATTTTTTGCAATAAATTTCTTCTAATTTTTCAACATTATTGCAATAATTATGTATTATTTTGTGGATTTTATATACATTAGTGACCATATTTAATTACTCCTACTCGCATATGCAGTCTGCATATGCGAGTAGGAGTTGGGTCGTAATAATAGATACGTTAATTAATATTATGAATTTCTTCCAAACTTTGAACCAGAATAAAAAGACAAAAATATATATTTTCTCTCAATTTAACAATCACTTCATATAATGCTATAAAACTGTATACTTATATAAAATTAAATTTTAACTATTGGTTACGTTTCAGATACAAACTGAGCTGGCTTACTTGAGTAAGCACAAGTCCGAGCTAGAGGAGCAGATGGACGACGATGAACTCCGGCAGAAGAGAGAAATTATACAACTTGAGAAAGAAAAGGTACAAATAAAGTATTAGCATTAGCAGTAATGAAATGACGCAATCGAGAAATGTCTGACTGTAATCGTAACGGTTATGGGTCTGATCACCACTCTGGTGAATGATAGTTGAATTATTTCCATTTCCTCGCTTTGGTAGATAAAACGCTGCTATGCATATGCAATATACACTTAATTTAAACAAGTTTTTCATTGCTAGCTGTGGGTTTATGCATTAAGCTGGAGGCAGATCATGCATTAGGCTGCTTAGTATAAAGTCTCCCTTCAGCACACATTACCAAATTTTGAAGACATTGAGCTTTTTTCGTTACCAGAGCGTGCAAATGAAAATAACTCTTTTCTCTTATTAACTTACAGAAAAGTTCTAGAACCTAGAACCGTGCTTGGAACAAATATTCATTAATTATTTGACAACCTGTTTGTTCGGCTAAATATATCCTATATATTACAGGCCTATATGAACTATTATACTTAATTTCCAGGACTCGTTAATCAAACTGTACTGCACGCTAAAGAAGCAATGCGCACGCGCAGACGGCGACTGGCTTCTCGCGCCCGACGCGCCGCACGAGTGACGTCACTACTGACAGTATGTTAGAGCCACTACTAAAGACAAGGCATTTAATATATGCGTGCACGTTGGGGTCATCGGGGGAGTCATCCCTGAATGTGTACCAACAAAAAATTAAGCCTGAAAAATTAAGAAAAGAACCTTTACAAAAAAGATCACTACAAAACTAATGAACTAATGTCAAGTCATATTTCCATTGTCTTATTGACAATGGTGATTGTTTGTACTTTTGAATTAAGTTGGGTTTTGTGTTTCTAGTCAAACTGAACAGGGATACATTGTGCATTTCTTTACTTAAGGTATTCCCTACGTTTACTTTTTGAGGCCGTCGTTGCGAATCGACAATAACGGTGCAATAACGACATATTTACGAAACGCAATCAAAGTTTGGAAATAATCTTTATCCATACATTGACATAATTATACCACTTAGATATTTTAAATAAAGCGATATGCAAATTTTCCACTTATAGTCTTCTTTCAGACTATAATATCCATATATATGAATTTTATAGTTAAAGAGTGATATAGATAAACATATTTTATTTTATTTATTTTCCTATGAAAATATAAATTGCTTACAATTGATTTTTTTTTAATATTTTGTTTTCAAATTAATATACTTAATTATTTTAAACCAACTGTAACTGACGGCCTTAAATATCGTAAAAATTGAAGTAAAATTGAACAAATGTAGTGCAGTGCGAAGGACTTGTTTTAGTAGTATGTACATTGATCTCAAGTCAGACGAGCCTTGGGGACTTTACAGGAACTTTTTTTTTTCTATTCTATGCTGTTACGTCCATTTTCTGTTTTTGTATGCTTATTGTTTGACGTCACTGCCTAGCTCGTGTATGGATCTTCCATACAATATTTTTGTTCCGTTTGTAACTAATCTATGGTAGAGAAACGACTTTTAACATGTACTTCTTTTATTTTCATGAAAGGCACGTTTTAGTGCCATTTTGTGGGATTTTTTTATTTTGTTTAAAACATTATAGGGCATTTTTATAAAAAGAAATCAATTTGTATTTAAATATGTGTGTATGCTATATTGGATTATATTTATTTAGGGTAGTGATTAGTGTTAAGTATTGTTAAGTTTAATAAATAGATACAAAACTATTTTGTTTTTTAATCATCTTCGGCCTCTAGCACGCTATAGTTTTTTGTGACAAAATGGACACCAATGGGTAACTAACAAAAATATTTGCCTTTAAAAAATACATCTTTACCTATTCATTTTCTTTTTACTAGTATAAATTTGTTTTCTTTTTAACTATTATTTAGCCCTTAATGAATTCAGAGTATTATTTAAAGAAACAGCTTTGTTTCAAAGAAGTTATAAAGGGGACGATCAAGTTCTATGCTATGTTCTATAATACTCATTTAAAAATGTAACAGCCACTCGCAAACCAAAATCAAATAAAGAAATATTATCACAGGATAGAATTAAATTAAAAACAAGATATCAGTCATTATATTTATTTTCAATTTATAAGTATTTTTCAATATATCTGTCTATTGGAATGATGAATGTGTCACATATAATACAAAATTAAACAAATTGAATTTGGCACCTACTCATTTTCAAAATTGTATAAAATAATATATACGAGATTCTGTTCTTAACAAATAAATGCTTTTTCGATGTGAACACCGACTGGACGAAATTTTATATAAACTATTTACAATTACGAAAGAAAATGGATAAACCGGCTCTTACACATTCAACTGTTTTACAATTAACATTAGTAACACAATATTTGTATAGTTTTTGTGATGAAACATAACATGCCAATTAGTCTAAGGTAGTCATTAATTAAATTATATTCATTTTATCATCTAAAAATATCTATTGATATGGTAGAAATATTAAATATCATTAAAATAAATAAAAAAAAATATGCCAATTCCGTTATAAAATAAAATCACTAATTTGTTATAATTTAAAAATAAATAATTCGTCGCTGAACGGACAAAGGCCTCTTGTTTGAAATACTACTAATGTATACAATAAAATAAAATGTTTTAAAAATAAAGCATCCTGTATCACTGAGGCTATGAGAACTAGAAATACATAGAGGTGTACTGATATAAACAATAAACAAGTTATTAATTTCAGCATAGTGTGTATAAAGTTCAAAATATAAAAATAGCTATAATAATATACAACGAAGTTGAAGTCTGTCCTATACACCTCAGGGTTACAATAACGCTTTATACAATATATCCATATAAAATAACGTACATCTATATATTTTCGTTGTGAGGGCTTGAAGTATTTAATAAAATTCAAATATGTCCTCAATATAAAAGCTTCAAGTGAATTTCAATTAAAATTATATCCATCAAACTACTACTATTCTACAGACGATATGCACTAAAATATATTATCAATTACTTGGTTCTTATCTGTAATATTAAAAATGACACGAGCTTATATTTTTGAGACATTGATAAATTTAAGGCAACAGACGAAATGGAAATTATCGTTAAAACTGCGTGTTTACCATATCAAAGGGAAGGAACATACATGGTTAACATATCGTGAGTTTTATATGAGAAAATATTGAATTATTATAAATATTTTGTCACAGTTTTAACAATAATTCTTAAATTATTCAACTCCCCACTCGCAAACAAACAACAGTGTCTGAGCCGCAAGCAGCATTAATTCTTAATACAGAATTATATTAAATTTTAAAACTGGCAACATTATTTATTAAGTTGGCGATAACAATTATATAGCAATATGGGAGATAATATAGAGCTCGGATGTGTAATAGACATATAATATGTAACTAGTAATATGCAACTAAACCTATTTAACAATATTAATATAAGAATCTATAAAGTGTGTGTGAAAAAGGCAGTAGAAGAATTTCAGTTGTATAAAGAAATAAAAACTAGCACCGCCACAAATTACTAAATTTGAGCTATTAAAATTTTGCTTAGACTGTTTATTGATTGAAAAAAAAACTGTTTTAAAAAATTATGTACGAAAGTATAATTTATCTATCTGAATATTTAATAATGTGGCCAAAGTAGCAAAAGTTTAAGTAGACGCTTTTAATTTCCTATTGCGGAAAAAGAAAATACAGAACTATATATTGTCTGTGGATTGACATTACATATGTACATTATTTTATAACACAGTTATTGATTTTATTTATGAAAATCATATAATATATACAGATCTACGCTAAAGCTACATAATTTGCGCGGCTTCGTATATAAGTGAGCATTAATATAAATAATCTCAACGAGCGAACGGTCATGGAGGGGAGTATTGCTATCAATTTACAACCGACAGTTCTAAAAGATTGAATCATAATATATATTATATACATAATATATATAATATTTTTATAGAAAGTAACAGAAATAATCATTTTCGTCATAAATATAAATATGTAGGTAAGAAAATATCTAGATAGGAGCAAAGTTTACACATACATTACAAAATAATCTCACAAGAGGGTTTATGAAACCAGTAATTTGTTAAAATCTTAATACAGCCCTATAATATGTCATATGGTGAGATTTGACAGATTATAAATGTGCTAAATATATGCAAGTTTAAGCAATTATAAAATTATAAACAATTTACATAGTAGCAACTTTTTTTCTGAGTAATAAGGAAAATAATTATTGCAAATTGCACAAACATAAATAAATATTAACTTTTATCAGTTAAAGATCATTTCTTTTAAGTTACATATCAAATTAGACATTAAATATATATTTCTATAAATTTAAAATTTTACATTGCCATGTACTCACAACAATATGTATATCCCACTAGTAGGCCTTAGAAATACTAAAAGATAGTAAAAAATATTATAATCTCAGTTCAATTCTTTAAGAAAGAGGTTATACGATATAATAGTCCCAATATATTTTAAAAGTGGCGAGTATCTGTCAAATCTCCCCAAAACACAGGACATAGGGTAAACCTCAGTATTGCCCACTTATAGTGTTTGCCCCAGTTAAGAAAAAAATCATAAATCATTTACTGTGCATCATTTAAATTCGGTTATAATTCTAAAACTAGATGGTTGTTATTTTTTAAGCAAAATTAGAATTGACATATTGGCAACACTTATAAGGAGTTACTTTAGAATAGAAATTTATTATATATTTCACTATTTTTGCAAGAATACGACTAAATCATAATAATAAGTTTTTTAGATATACTAGGTTTACCCTAATACATTAATTATACATTCAAAAACCTACGCTAAGTAAACTCCGAAAGACCAAACAAAATACACGACACAAGTTCGAGTTTGAGCAACGAGTGACTAAATTATATATAAGATAAGATGTATTGTCAACGATTCACAGGACCGTGTCGATAGTCTAATTAGAATAATGATATAAAATATCAGATATAGGAATAAGAAGTAAAACATTTTATCTAACGACAGGGGAAGACGTTTATGGTCTATCGTTGTCGAACCTGTAACAAAAAATAAGTTATTAGTATTATTTTTTTATTTAAAATTTGAAGTAAAACTATAAGTTCCTTAATAATTTATAGTATTTTATCTTTGTATAATATGATGAAGCTGTCTTAAGTAAGGATATAATTGTTTACGTACAAATGGACGAATAACTCAATATCACACTAACCGATTTCAATTATTCTTTTTTTTATTATTGGAAAAGATACATTTCAATAGTTTAATGAGAGTTTGGTTAGGTTAGATTATGGAATCCGATAAAATTGGTATTTTTTGTTAAAAATTATAATTATTTATTTTCTTTATAAAAGTGAAATTTAATGACTCGCTTACTTCTCCGCAGCGTTAAACGCCTTGCTAGCTGCGCTGGCGGCGCGCCTGCCACTTGAAGTCGACCTGCATGAGCCACTGCTGCCCGCGCGAGCGGTCGCAGGCGCGCAGCAGCGGCTTCCACACGTCCGCCGCCTCCGGCTTGTCGAGGCACATGCCCGTGTTCGTGTGTTTTATTGTGCGCGTCTACAATACATACAAACTATATAAGAAATATTCTTTATTGCACTTTAAACAAAGGTTTTAAGGTTTTTTTTATAGTTTGAAACCGATGACCATTTTATTGAAATAGAATTATCGTTTAATGTGCAAAATAAATTATGTTCTGTGTAGCACAACACTACAATACTAATTAAAATTATATTTATTAAATTCCGAAATATATCAAATTAGAAGAACTCATCTTTTTTTTGAACTTTTATAACTAGTTCAAAGAAAGGTAAACAATATGACATGTATGAATTGAATAAAATTGGAATTCCAATACAGAAGATCTATTTTGGCTTCCCAGGTACGACTTAAATGCACTGCTTGAAAAATACCTTGTCGATAGCATAAAACAAAACATTTGGTACCTTAATTAAGCATGTTATCCGGTCTCTAGTAGAATAAGCAAGTGCAAAGGTACCTTGGTGTCGTAGGTCCACTCCTGGTTGCCGCGCATGCCGTGACAGCGTATGAGCTTGATGGGCCCGCGCGGGTGCGCCGCGTCCAGGCAGTTGTCGTCCGACATTATTTGTTTACGCTTTGTATACGCGAACACCTGGAGGAAACAATTATTTATATACGAGGTACAGACAAAAGCAAAGATTATTTTAATTCTATTATAAGGATATTTATAAATAATAAATTGCGACATTTTAGAAAATGTGTAATAACCTGATTTCCACCCATCCCATGGCAATATCCCATGCCGAGCGGCTGTCCCGCCTTCCCGCCGAGCGTGTCGAGACAGTTGGACGTTTCCGCGTTACGAATCTGAAAGTTATAAAAAAATTATCATATTTTAAATATAATAATAATATTTAATAATATCCATTACTAATCCTAGATACATACTGTATTAATTGTATTTACGTTGGGATTTTATATGTTAGATACAATGAGGCTATAGTGGTGAGGATTACCACTGGGTGAAATCAAATATTTTATATTTTCAATTTACTCATTCAAGTAACGGAAGTGCTTGAATGGGAACTGAGTTACCACTAGGTTCCCAAGTTCCCTCTGCCTACCCTATGCCGATCCCAATGTGCGGGATACATCGTGAAGCGTAAAATTGATCAAAATTGTACGTATAAATATCAACAAAATAACGTTAGAATAAACTTACTTCTCCAAGATAATAATAATCCAGAGGCATCTGGCTCTCAGGATATATGTTCTCTAGATACCATCTGAAGCTTTTGCACTTTAGTCGTTCCCGCAGAGCTCTGCGCTCGCTGACGTCACCGACGGGCACATTTAATGCTCCTGTTCACGTTAAAATTATTAAGTTGTTTAAAATAAATTCAAAATATTATATTAAATCAATGTTTAAGAAAATAAAAGTAGTTCTAGGCAAAAAATATTCGTCGTTTTATATTCTACATTTACGAACGTTTAATTAAAATTTGTCAAAAAATACTTTTATTACCACAATAAAGAAAAAAAAAATGGATTTTGCCCAATAAATAATTAATATGAAAGTGTTAATATTAATGATATTATGATACTAGTAGTTATTGCGGCGGCATTTATAAGAAGCTGTTCAGCCCAATAGCATGAATAAAATACGTCACGTTAAAAAAAATGTTAGAACACCTTTGTTATTTAGTTAATATAAAAATATTATAAAACAAAAATAATATAAAACATACGTGCAAATATATAATTCATATAAATAAGCCACTGTTTTTCTCTCTATCTTCTCTACTTGCCATCTTATGAGAATTGTTAAAAAATATATATATTAATTATTATTAACGAATAAAAGAGCGACAAAAACAATGGTTTTCATTAGTGTTAAAACGCACAATGTCAATTGGAGGGCTGTATTAAAAAATAAATATATTTTTATATGCCATAATATAGTAAAGTAGTTATGTATACCACAAACTGATTTTTCAATCATAAAATAAAATAAGAAAACTAATAGTATTTTCAATATAATCAAGAGGGTAGGTACAAATATTAAACTATGATTTTATAACCCGGAAGCTATCGCGCCGTACAAATCGATCATTTCCTATACTTTTTACTCTTAAAATTACATAATTAATATAGGATAGTTGTTTTAATGAGTTATTTCATAAAAAGTATACACTTATTAATAGTAAAAATATTAATATAGGTACTTCATTTATAATCTATAGACGGTTTTATATTTGCTATTCAGATTTCAGATGTCAAACTTTTCTTTTTATTCTGCATGTTTTTTTTTTTTTTTTTTCATAAGATTACTCGCGACTGTTTCCGCTTCAAACGACCCGCGCGCCATTGACGGTTGACGGTTAATTTTGGTTAATGTCTAATAAAATAGAGAATTCATCTCTTACTCACAATTTTATATAAGAAGGATCTCTCAAAAAAGAATAACAAATACAATTAAAATAAAAACTTGTAACAGCCCTCCAACTAACATAACACGCTCAATCACGTAACATCAAACACCTGGGTTAATATTGTAGTAGAAATGTTTCCAGTCGTCCAGCCACACCTCCGCGAGGCGGGCGTTGTTGTGGTTGACCACGCGGCCGGTCCCGCCCGGGAACGAGTACGGCGTGGTCTTGCGGAACACGTGCCCCACGTGGGAACACGGCGATATCTCGAGAGTGCCCCCGCACATCCATACCTGCCCCCGCCGTTATATTATTGCAACGGCAATTCGGCTTTTTCTTTACGGATATAACAGGGTAGGCAGAGGGAACCTAATTACCCTCACAGTATGGTTATAATAGTATAACGGATGTATGGTTGAAATGAGTCATTATATTAATATATTAAGATGTGAAAGAAAAATATTTTTTGTATCGCTTTCTACAAAAGGTATTCGCTTCGAGGACAAAATTGGGCATACTTTAATTTTATATGGAATAGTCACTACTTTTTCTACACTTATAAAGCTATTATTTTTATAAGAATATTTCTTTCATATTATTCAATTCATAAAATACATAAATTTAACATACACGTGATACAATTTTACGCACCAACGATAGGAAAAATAACCAATTTAAAAAAATATTATTTCAAGAACTACAAATGAATTTGTGTAATGAAAATTGTCTTTACACAAATTCTATTTCTTTCTGTTTCTATTTCTTTTCGTTTTAGTTATAGTATTTATAACTATTTAACAGAATATATGAAGAATGTCAAATTTTAAAAATAATGATTGCCAATAAAAACTCTATTTGTTAGCCTTACCAAGGCCCGTATTAATACATCGCTCTCAAGTCTGAGATCGATCTTAAGTTGCCGTTTTCATAAATTATATATCTATGAACGAACTATGAACTTACTGAAATGATCAACTAGTTTTCTCATCCAAGAAAACCAGAACGTCATTCACTTCCATACAATTTTATAGCATACAATAAACTTTTAAAATATCTGATATAAATAAATATCCGCATTTATCTTTAAGCCATATTGCCGTTGCAATTACTGTTACCCGAGTTATTTGTGGAACATTCACTACTGATAGCTGTTTATTACGCCTATGTTATAGTTAATTAAGCAAATGTTACACATAAATAATATTTTACATAAATTATATATATAACATTAAATATAATAAATAGATATCAGTATAAAAATTAAGATATATCAGTAACAGGAAATCCCCAAAACGTCTTGAACTAAAATGTTAATTTTATAATTATAATGATAATAACAATGAATAAAAATAAAATTAGTAATAACAATTTAAAAGATCAACACAGCCATTTACTACTACAGTTGTGTAAATAATACCTAAATCTAATACAAATACAAATAATTAAAATATAAGAATAATATAGAAATATGTACTAGGCAGGGTCATAGTTATAAATGGCGGTATCGAAAATAAATTTTATTATTAGATATTTAATTATTTATTTAAACATATATAGATGGACGTGTACCAACATACGTGTGGGAATAAACATAAACACAACAATATCGACAACAATCCACAAAAATCCCATTATTCTATTAAGCCATGATATAAAAGTCATGGCAGATATATTTTTATATAACAAAACCTATATATAACCTATACTGTAAATACGGAATATATAATGTATTTATTTAATGAACAAAATAAATATTAATTTATTTTTAATTCTCAAATATATCGAGATACGTAAGAGATGACGTGAAATTTGCACAATTGTTTTTGTGTTCGATGGTTAATTTCCATGACAAAGTTGTAATTACAAATAAAATGAAACCCATTATTCTTGAATAAACATATTTGTATAGAACAAGAAACTGTAATTAACAATCAGCACAATAGTCGTTTAACTTAATAGGCCTGCTTTGTGATATTTGAAAATATTGACTATGTAACTGTTATGATCACACTATATCCCACACACAGCAGGGTAAACAGAGGGAACCTAGTGTCAAGACACTCCGTTCTCCATTTACCGCCGAATACCGAAAATATAACTGTTATAAAGTACATTAATATATCTGCCATGGCTGTAATTAAAAAAGAATTGCTGTGGGCAATAAACACACCATATAATAATCAAATCAAATATCGACCAAACTTCATTGCTTCTGCATTGAGAAGAAGCTAAGTGAACTGAAAATTATTAGGCAAAATAAAAGGAAAAGAAAAAAAATAAGCACAACTAAAACGAAGGCAATATTCTAAAATTAAAAAAAAAAACACACAGAAACAACAGAAAACACAGATAAGTAAATATAATTTAGTAGTGGCATGCGTAAGCGTTTCGATTTTAGCCCGACCTTTGAGGCTTTCAGAGTCAGAGGCCGGACTGGCCTCGACAGAAAGACATTAAAAAAAAGGCATATGCAGCCGCAATGGTTAATGTTTGTTAGGAAGCCGACTCATGTTAATGACACGCTCACAAGATGAGGTTAAAGGTTATCCCAAGCCACAACAATACTTTATTAAAACTTCGCGAGTACTAACATTTTGCAATTGGTTCTTATTTAAATATAATTGTAAAAATAAAAACACGATAATTCTTTTCTCTTTTTTTTTATCTAAAACGGGAGGTTTAATTTGAAACGTTATCATTTTATTAGGTCCGCATTAATTATTTGTGTACAGTGTACAGAGTTGCTAACTAATAAAAATTGTGGATGATATCAATGAAAGTGACAAAGCAAGTATCTAACCTAACCTAAATTACTAATGTTTAGCTTTACGCTTAGGATAAGCAAAGGGAACCTGGGAACCTAGTTATGACACTTCTTTCCCACGGACACCTAATCGTTTCCCACTTTACGCGCTAATTCATGAAGCAATGCATGTTTCATTCATGGCAGAACTCAACCCCGCGTTTTGCCTCACTACCAGAGCGAGGAGATGAAATTAAAAATTACTGTAGCAGCAAACTTAGAAAAAAAAATACAAAATTTTATCATAGACACGTGTACACAGACTTATCTATAAAAAAAGACTTATCAACCTCAACCAACAAAAACAAAACCGCGAAACCAATGCAAAACATTATTATCCCGCAACAGGGTGTCGAACCTGGATTCATGGCGTAATAGAACTCGCCCCACTCGTCCATCCACACCTCGGCGACGCGCGCCGCGTTGTGCAGCACCACGTTCTGCACGCCGCCGGGGAACGAGTACGGAGACTTGTCGCGGAACACGTGCCCCACGTGCGAGCACGGGACTATCTCCAACCGACCGCCGCACTGCCATACCTTTGTGCCCCCAAGGGTTTATTATTGAACCCCAATTCATATTTTAAATCATTTTGATATATCTGCTTCGAGCAACCTTTGTCTATGCTAAGTTTATTACTGTTAATTTTAAAAGTAACAAAATGAGCTTTTATTAAGCACACTAAGGCTTGCTAAAATCAAAAATATATAATCAAAAATATACTTCAATGCTAAAAATAAATCTATACATTCTTAAACCATCTTACTTTTACAATATGGATGAAAAGTCTGCTACCAAGTGGATTTGCTACAAAAATGCACATGAAAAACGAATTACATGTTCACAAAAAAACAATATAAATAAATAAATAAAATATTATTCCTATATCCATTAAATAAGTATACGATACCCGGAAGCTCATCTCCAAATTTTCTCCACCCCATATGTCCATCCCCTGGTCGTAGGAACCGATCTTATAGAAGTAATCCTTGTCGATAGCGAACAGCCCGCCGGCCATTGTTGGTGTGCGCAAGGGAGCCGTGCGGTCTCCGCCGCGACGGGCCATTTCACGTTCTGGCACCCGATACCTGACAAGGAAATGGCAGTTTAAAATTGAACTTCAGATCGCTTAGTTGATATAAATCTGTAATTTAGAAGATAATATAATAAAGCGGAAGAGTTTGTTTGTTGTTTGTTTGTTTGTTTG
>FAPY01003832.1:0-10567 GCA_900067975.1 Heliconius heurippa | reverse complement strand
TAACAAAATTATTTTCATTTTAGTCATGTGATTTACAACATTGTCCAAAAATTAAACAGCGTCTCGATCAACATGTGATGTCTCATCACTCCTCTGCTTCTCAATCCTACAATGATAATCAAAACAAGGTAGGTAGTGTTATATAATTATGTTCTTTTGCTTATTTTTATCTAGTGTTAAGCTTAAGAGAGTGTTCTCTTCTCAACTTTTCATCTTTTCGCCAGAGAAGAAAGATGAAAATAATATATTATTATTTTTAAAAATAACACGAAGAAAAAATATATGTGCGTAGACGGTATTACTAGTAAGCCAAATGATCTTTCACTTGTAAATTAAAGAAAGGCAGGAGAAAGCAGAAAATTTCTATTCTATTTGGCATATAAAGAAATGAACGTAGCAAACACCGTTTCATGCTTTTCTGAGATACAATCCGCAGGCGCTTTATCTAAACCCTTGTTCTTTGGATATGATAAATTTATTATATTTTTAGTTTTATTATTAGTTATATATTAGTTAAGAAAGAAGAGAAAGAAGAGTTTATGTTAAAAAAGAAGAGCTTTTTTATTTTTGGTTGTATATATAAAAAATGTTAAATAAATATATTGTAATGATGTTAAAACATAATTAGTACACATAAGTAAGTCAGACTGGTCTCAAAGTTTATTTGGTTTTTTGATTTCTGTTGTTTTTTTTTCAGTCTAATCCTCGAATATCCACTGAAAGCAAAATTTCCAATGTAAAATTAGATGACACTGCATCCACATCAGATTTAAGTCACGAACAATTAAAAAAGAAAAGTAACAATATAAATAATTATAAACAGAACTTAAAGCAGATCATTTCAGAGTGGTCTAAAGATATTCCGAATATATGTGAAGATCCTGAAAATACAAAACAAAATAAAATCAATGAACTGTTAGAAAAAATATATGAGTTATATAAAGAAACAAATAAAAAATATTATGAAACGAAACTAAGGAATGGTATCGATGAATTTTTGAGTTCAATGCTTCCTCAAACTGTAGATGAAATTACAATGAGCACCTTAAAAGAAAATCTCGTTAATGAAATACAAGAATTAAATAATAGAATCGAAAATATGGAAGGTAACATTAGGAAACTTAGAAGTAGTTTAGAAAATAATAATGAAACAAAAGATATTGCAGTTAATACTGTTAAAACTGCTTTTAAATGCAAAGTTGTAGGTTCATGTAAGGAATATTGCAATATAAGCACTCAAATCTCTTTAAATGATTCTTTAGTTGGAGATTTTACCACTAAAGAGTTTTCCAATAAAAGTAACAACAAAATATATATCGATAATCAGGTTCAGCACACTTTAAGTGATGTTTTTCCTTACTATGCAAGTATATATAAAAATACTGTAAAGAATCAGAACCCTGATGAAACTGAGGAAGATAAAGTTCAAAAACGAAGTATTGTTAATTGGTTGCTAAAATTAAATAAAGAGGGTTTTTTAAACTTTGACCAAGATATATATTATGATAGCATTGTGGAAGATTTATTCAATAATTTGAAACCTATTTTAAATTTGAAATCTTATAGATTTGACAAATATAATCTTCTTAAAGACGAAATATTTAATTACGCGTTGAAAAACATAAACATGTCTTTAAATGCAGATGACATCGTAAATTTAAGTAAATTAGCAAATAGTTTGGCGATAAACCTTTTAAATAAAAAATATTATGTGGTCCAAAATAAGTATTCAGAAAATGGTGTACACAAAATTATAGAATCACATAACGAAGAAGATTTTGATGTCTTAAGATTAATAAACGATATTGTCGTTAATTCTTTAGTATGCAATGGTATCTATTCAGGTCGATTAATTAATAATATAATAGAATGTGTAATAAACAATGTCAATTCAAAACAAAACCTAAAAACTAGATTGTCAAATTACTTGAATAATTCTACGGACTTGTCTGGAACCGATATTGCTAATATTATAAGTAATATTACAAAAGAAATTAATAAATTGAATTATGAATTAGATTCATCCAAAAAATCTAATGAGTCACGGCGCAATAATGTAATATCGGTTTATAAGTCTGAGGTTGACTTAATGGCACAATCGAATAATACAAATTCTATGACTAGGCGAAAATCAAGTATTGCAAGAAATAAAAATGGTAAACTAAACCCTGAAGAAATTAATTATATGAATAAAATATCAGCTGCAATAACGTCATGGTTAGATGTTTTACCAATAGGACCGCGTAAAGCCAAAAATAAGAGAGACAAACAAAATTTTGTGCAAAACCTTACTAGTGATATATTAGATCAAGTAAAATTACATTCATTGATAGAAGAAAACAGTGAAAAAGATAGATACATAGCATTTTTTATATATAGATGGTTAAATAGATATGAATTAATTGAAAATATAAATAAAGCTAAGCCATTTGTTGATCAATTACTAAAGGAAATAACAGATATTCCAGTGCCTATAAGAAATGAAGAAACTAAAGATATCAATTTTGAAAACGGCATTTTTAATGATGCACATAGCTCAAACACTACAGAAGAATTTTCAAAGCTTAAAGATAGAATTATACACTTATTAAATGGTTTATCGCCAACGAACATAAAAATTAAAGATAAAATTAAAAGAAATAAAATTATTGATAATTTGCTATTACAAGTCCAAAAGTTAACAACTGAGAACCAATCAATAAATGAAATATCGCATGTTATTAATAATTATATTACTCAAATAATAAATTCAGATCAAAAGGAAGTAATTGCTAAAATCAATAAGGATGTAACGGATACGGCTAAAAACTTTTTACAAAATATACATTTAGTCACTAGTCACCAAACGAATACGCATAACAAGGTTAAAGTATCCGAAGATATTTTAAAGAATTATATATTGAAATACTTAGATCATCGATTTGATCCAGAAGATTCAATCGCAGGAGCTGCATTTACTCAGTTACTAAGAAATGAACTTGATAGTCTCAGTACACCCATATCACATCCACATGACTCGACTACAAACTACAAGCAAGAAGAATTCCTTATTGACAAACTGTCCAAGGAATTAGAATATATTAATATTATTATAGATTGGTTAAAGTCTTTGCCTTTAGAAGAATCATTTTATACTATAGATCAAAACATTCTTGCACGATCTATAAATAATCTAGCTAAAGACATATATGAAATTGAAGAAAATTTGTCATCCAACAGGAACCGCGATAGAGACACTACATATGAAATTGAGATATTTTTAGAACAATTACCGATATCACCGCAAAACAGAAGAAATATACCCAATTTTATTAATGATTTGGCTACCAAAATAACTAATACTAAGATGTGTCGGGGAACAAGTTGTCAATTGCCTGATTGTCAGACACGTTCGAGTGTTGGAAAGCGAAGTGAAACTGAACATGATATAAGCAATTTTATTGAAGAGTATATTCGTAACAATAGTGATGAAATATCTCAAGATGACTTAAAACTAGAAGCTTGCATTTTGAGATTTTTTGATGAATTAAACCAAAAGGAAACAGAACACCTACAATCAAGAAAATCGCTCGCATGTCACAGCGATAACAACATTAGAGAGTTACAAAGCAATGAAACAGCAAGAAGATTTAGTTTTGAATTAGGATACGCCAATGAAATTTCTCAATGGCTTAAAAATTTACCGTTAACACCTCTTATTGACGAACAATCAAGAACTCGAGTGGGAAATATGGTAAGTTCATTAGCTGAAAAATTTTTTGAACAGCAAATAGAGAATAAAAATTTTTCACGAAATGAGAATGATCTAGTTGATTATATTAGTAATTGGATAGTTGCGCTTCCGTTAGATCCGGCTAAAAACATCGATTTACCGGTTGCAGTGCAACAATTACTGAATAGACTAAAACGTGTTGATATTGATAAATATCTAATATACAGCAAAAGAGAAAACGATGTACTGAGTAAAGTTAACGTTAATAATAAGTCTCATGTGTGTTGTGGTAACCAAGAAGATTATCTTGGATCTACTGTTATTAATGAAATTGAAACCTGGTGTAGCAACTTGCCTTTAGAACCCGAAAACGAAAATAATAATAATACATTAAAACAATATGTAGCTACTAAGCTTTATCAAAAGATAAGAGAGTTAAATATGAATCCTGAATATTTTAATGATGATTTGCTTTATCGAGAATCATTAAATGCGAAGATTGAAAGACTACTTGATAATCTTCCTACAAACCCTAAGCTACAAAGTCTTAAAGGTGTGTTGAAAAAACAATTGTTAAACGGTATAATGGAGAAACGAAATGAAATCAGGGAGAAATCATCAGCAATAGAATATAGACATGACTTAGAAAAAACTATTGATATCTCTATGCCACATCCAGTATCAACATATCTCAAGGAAAGTCCAGGTTTTAAAATATATAAAGATCACTTAGCATCAATTTTTATATTAGAAAACTTTGACCATGGTAATGATTCTGTAAAACAAAAATATGAAGAAAGATTAAAAATCGAAATAGATAAATATTTTCAAGACGTTCAAGAGAGAAATTCTATTCCACTTAGTAAAGATCAAATCTATAACGAGCTTTACAACGCCCTTTTTAGTGTCCCGCTTCCAAATGAATCTTCTATTATTGAAGAGGTCGAGGAAATAAAAACTAGGTGTGAAATTGACAACTGGTTCGAGACATTACCCTTAAATGAACCTGCTGGTGTGGGAGAACTTTTGGAATGGGATCAAATTTTAGCTATGCTCGCTAAGAGGCTTCATGAAATGGAAAAAATTGAATGTGGTCGTGATATCAAAATGCACAATGAAATTTCAAAATGGCTTTTGAGACTACCTCTTTTGCCATGTCAAAAGAATAACATTGATTATTTTGCTAATAATTTACAAAGTAGACTTAGAATGACACAACAGAATAGGAAATGTATAAACCGTGACGTAAATAGAATTGATCAATATAGCTCAAATAATAGCGATGGAATTAACAAAAACTCTAAGAATGTTCAACAATATGGATCTCGTATTAACAAAGATACTCCTTCGTCAATATCCGTGCCAGCATGTGGTCAGACATCATCATCACCACCCTTAAAACTTCCACAGTCACTATCACCTCAGGAGTCAAAAAATCCAGCTGATATTCTTATTAAAATAGTAGAAAATTGGTGTCAAAGACTACCTTTGTCATCAAAGACCCCACAAGAAAGGGCGAAGGTTATGAAAGAGAATATTGCTACTAAAATTATTATGAAAATAAGTGAAATGAATATGAATCCTGAAATATTTGAAAATGATTTTTTATATAGTGGCCTACTTGAGGATGAACTGGATAACCAATTAGCAAAATTACCAACAAATTTAGAATTTAATAAATCAGATGCGAAAATACAATTAATTAACGCAGTCGAAACTGTCAAACCTCTTATAAAAGAAGAAAAGTTAAGGTATGAATATAAACATGAGTTAAAAAATACTATAGACAATATTCTCAATGTACCTCCAACTAAAAACTGTAAAACTACAATGGCGTTGGCTTCTTTGCGAGATGATATTGCCGATGATTTTATTATATTTGAGTTTCAGACCCAAGATGATGAAAGTTCACAAATAAAAGATAAAATATATCAACGGGTTCAAAACTTTTTAGAATTAACTAATGAGAATGAGGAATCATCGTTTAAGCCACTTACTTTGACAAATGAGTTAATTTGTGAATTACGTAAGATTTCTGTCCCAAGTGAGTTTGTAATTATAGAGGAACTGAAAGAAATTGAGATCAAATTTAAAATTGCAAAACTTTTTGATGAAATTTCTTTGGCTGAAGATTTTGATAGTTTATCTAACAAAAGTCAAGTAAAATCAACTTTGGCCAAGCGCCTTAGTGAATTCGAAAAATTAGGATATACAAAGGAAAATTGTTGTAAAATGAAAAAAGAAGTAATAAAATATATTAGAAAAATAGATGACAATGAAATTGATACAAAGAAAGTAGACGAATTTATAGGAACATTACAAAAAAGTTACCCTAAAAGAATGTCAATTTCTTACACAGTTCCTCAAATAAATGACTCTAATGATAATACAAAACTCGCAAAATCTATAGAAGTAGGAGAAGCAGATTTTTCAGCAAATACTAATATTAAACAATGGCATTCTCTTTTACCAGCAACTTCAAAAGATAAAAATATACAAAATAATCAGGATAATACTTTGAATGATACATCAACGAGTTACAGAACATTCGGAACAGGTACTGGAACTAAGGCATCATCTTCTGTAGGAAAAGATCAATCTAAGCAGACACTGGAGCCCAACTATAGTCGATATTTACATAGCAATGACCAAAACACATCACATTCGAGCACTATAAGTCCTAAGAGACCGTATCGAAACAATATGTCACAAAATGAAGTATCAGGAATTTCTGATTTAACTAATACTAATCGTTTAGAAAACCAAAATAAACAAAACATAAAATCAAAAGGTTCTGCTCTATATCAGCCTTCATTATATTCAGATTCTAGACAACAGTATACACGTTATCAAGGTACTGAGGAAAATTATACAAATAGAAATCCTTACTTTCAAAATAATATACAACCGAATAAATATTCTCGGCATAATCAGTTTGAAGATAATTCATTTGCGCAATTGTCAGATGTGAGTCAAGGGGTCAATGGCGAACCTTACAAACATTCATTAGCAAGGACCGTTTCTGTTACACGAGAGAGGTGTTGTCAACCAGCAGTTAACAGCCAAAACCATCCTAACGCTCGGCAGTTGCAACATGATAAGTCCCTTTCAAGTCAAGATTCTATACAACGACGTAGTAGAAGGCCATCTGTAACCATTTTTAATCCTTCTTATTTAGAGCCAAATGCAAGTCAAGAAACAATGGAAAATATAAAATGTAAATCAAAAAAATGTTTAGAAGGCGATAAAGTAAAGGTTGAGTGTAAATGCGAGAAAGGGGATAAAATTGAGTGTAGATGTGATAAGAAAGATGAAGAGAAAATTGAGTGTAGATGTGACAAGAAATATGACGACAAAATTTTTTGTAGATGTGACAAAAAATACGACGACAAAATTTCTTGTAGGTGCGCAAAAAAAGGAAAGTGTAAAACAAATTGGTCTATAGATATACGTAAATATTGCAAATATTGTAACAGAGTTCATCCTTTTGATTGTAGAATGCTCAATCATCCCAAATGCTATTATTAACTATTTTTTTATTATATTATAAATTTTATCAATATTGTCAAATAAAAAAAGCGAGGTTATAATTCGTATTATTTTTTTGTAGTACAAATTAGTATTATTATTTTGTACAAAAAATTTAACTAAACATCTAAACACATTTTTGCAATAAAAAATTTAAAAGCTGCAGTTTATATAAAAAAATCTAATATTCAAAACAATTTTTAAAAAATCCAAGTTTTAGGCAGAACGTATTGCTACCTTCGCACAACAGCAATACTTATAAAACAAATATTATGACGCCATGACAGGTCACGTGATGTAAATTTTTGTTGGGCATGCGCGACTACCGAATATTTTCTCAGTGATTTTGAAACGGCAAGATTATCTCGAAATAACTCCATTTTAAATTGACTTTTTTATTTGGGGAAAGGTGTCTTTTAATATCTAAAATCAAATGTGACAGTGTACTGTAGTGCTAAGTGATTGAGAATAAAGGTCAATCAAAAGTCTTTACAAGGCAATGTCTGTTCGCATTTTATTATCGACTATCAAAACTTATGTGTTATTTCTACTCTGATTGGATCTACTAAAAGGTAAAACAATCATATTAATATAAAACGTAATAAATTCATTTTCTTATACAAAATGTCGCCAACTTTGTTGAGAATTTGACACTGCATTGTTAAATATTGTGTCAGATAACAAATAATACATATTGCAGATACAATTTTTAGTTCTAACAGGAGATTAATCACGTAAGGTTAGCATAAATAAGCTATAACAAAAAGAAAGTAGGTTTCACTATATGTATAAATATATTAACCGTATACATAGACTTGCTATCCTCAATTGGTAGGATACGATGACATCATGACGAATGGAGTATAAATATTACAAGTGCATGGATAAAAGGATAAACTCCTAAAACATAGATTAACTTATAAATGTTATTAAAATAACAATTTACGATTATGTTATATCTTGTTCTTTATTTAAGCGCATTTGCGGATTTGTGAATAGAAATTAGTATTAAAACACTCTGTAGTCCACTTTTTTCTTTTTTTAAGGACATTATGTTGTGTCTCGAAAGCTAATAATTTTGACCAATTGAAACTGTGTCACTTAAAAAAATTGTCAAGTATAACTATTTCTTCTATTACTTTAAAAGATATAAAAAACTAGTTTATTATACAGATCTAATATTTAAATAATCATTCAAAATCAATTTTATTTTTATAGCTATCTTAATTGCTACAATATGTAACAGCATTTAAAACTTTCTCCTTTAGAATGACTAAAAATAGATTTGTCAAAAAGTATTTAATCTATTTCTTCTTATTTTTATACTATATTCTGCATTTAGGAGGGTAGACTTGTGCCTGCTGAACTCTTCTAATTTTGAACCAAGTGTTAAGATATTTGATTCTTCACACACTGCCCAATTTTCATGACATTGTAAGTTGAACTGCGTAGCTCAATCTTAAGGTTGTGTTACCTGAGTGAAAATGAACATGATGATAATAATTTATTCTCTTGAATAAATCAACCCCACAAACATCAATGGCCTCAAAACTATTTATTATTTGTAAAGGGTTTAGCAGGATCGACATCGGAAAACTGCATAGACTTTAATAGATATTAAGAAAATTATTTAGTAGAAGTTTTAAAAATACATAACTAATTAATAACTATAGCTTAGAAAAACTGAAAAGACCAACCAACTGTAACAACCAAAATTAAGTATATCACTATTTTGTAGGAACAACAATACAGTTGAAAACAATTGATTAAGAACCTGCATAGTTTTAAAATGTTTATCCTGCTAGACCTTTATCCTGTTAAAAGTTAAATAATGTTAAGTAAAAATTTTATCTTGGCAGAGGGAAACAAGTGTGTTTGTTGTGTGTAAATGTGATGCTCGCTGGTTCAATTTCCTCTCGGGGGAATAAAATATTTTTATTTCCTCCCTTTAGTAACAAGGCATAGCATTTGCATTAACATTCGCATAGGCATTGAATTCAACCACTCAACACTCAATACCTTAAGAATTTGGCAGAAACTGAGTAATGAAAGTATGTAATGGTAGTAAGTGGAAATCTTGGAGAGCAGAGTGTGTCAACACTAGCTTCTAAGAAGTGCATACCATTTGTACAACCTGAAACTAAAAGTTAGGAAATTTAACTGACTCAGTAAAATATGAATTGAGGTGGTTGGGCCAAAGCATAACAATGGGAGACTGTAACTTTTATCCCTTCTTTACTGTTCGCTAACATGGCCAAATGAAAATAACTAAAAGTTGTGATTCATTTGCTATGGTTTGAAGGGTAACTTAGACTGTAGGCACAGTGCGTTAAATCAAAATGATTAAACTATAATGTACTATCCAATACAAATAGATATTTTCAATTGGAACCAGTAGTTCCTGAGATTACTCAGTCCAAACAGACAAACTCAACTTTATAATGTTAGTATAGATTAACATAATTAAAATTTTATGTTACTTAAACCTTATTAGTCATAATAGTCTCATTAATTGTTTAACTCAATGTAAAGAATGATTACTAATTGTCGACAGTTGGTTTGTATAGGATTTTATATATGTATGTTTGTATGTGTATGACTAACCTTCCGAACAGTATTGGTTTAGTATGTTCTTTTATAAGAAGTTTTAGTTGTTCTGCATCCATCTTTTTAAATTTGTGACTCACATATGGGTTATGTTCTTTTTATAATTAAGGATTTTTAAATTGATTGTGTCAATATATTTAATTTTTGTTTATTCAGAATTATTGATATGTGATAACTATAAATTCATATTCTACTTAGATAGTTTGATTTTAATAATAGTAGAATAAGAAAAAAGTGTAGGTTTCTAGGTATTTGTGTAAAAAATTAAATTATTCTTTATGTCAACTTAATTTATTTTTAATAAATTCAGCAAACAATTTGTAAATCAAATATATGAGAGCTAAGAAATAAAGAACTCTAAATTTATACCAATTTAATGTCGGTTAAAGGGTAATGATCATCTCTGTGAGTGGCTAAACATGCTAAAGCTATTATCAATACATAATTTAAATATCATATATGCACATTAACTATATTTAAAGAACTTGATTGTTATGCAGACCATAATGGACTTACAATGTGGGTGTTATGCTGTCTGATCAACTATTTAATTGAGTAGTTATTACGTTTAATTTTATACATATCTGTGAATTAATTTTGAGGCTGACTTAAACACTACGGTTGTGGGTTTAATTCCCACTTGGGTAAATAAATGATTTCCATATACTTGCTCTGACCATAAAATTACTCTTTTATTGTCGACTAACGCCCAATATTAAT
>FAPY01003806.1:3486-25626 GCA_900067975.1 Heliconius heurippa | reverse complement strand
GCGTCCGGGTCCACTAGTTAATTATAAAATGGAACTCGTGTTTTATGTATTTCAGAGGCCAGTACTTATTATCACTGTTGCGGGCCACTGAGGTCAATTATCGTCTCATATTCTTAGAGCGTCATAAGAGTGCCATTATAATTGTTCTTTATTAATCTGCAAGTTCATATAAGACTAATTCATATATAGATATATTTTCAAATATCTTAAATGAACATTATATCTCGAACAGTTCAGTAGTGTTTCTTAGAGCGTTGTAAAAAATAGAGGTAAATATTTTGTTTTAATATCGCGTCGACATAACATTTTAATTTAAAAATTATAATATGTATTAGGTGAAAGTGTATCCTAATTGTGTATTAGCAACCGGTGGACGCACATAAAATAATTTCATGCTTTACATTGAATATGTTTCGACCGTAGAAAGAACGCGGCTGTTTGCTCTATGCTACTAAATATTCATATTTTGTCTTGTGATATTTCGATAACTTTGGTTCCTTACCTTAATAAATGAGCTTGTAGTAGTCAACCGTCTTGTAAGCATTAATTATCTTTAAGTAATTTAATTAAATTAGCGATAAAAAGTTTCACTGTAGTCCCGGCCGACAACTAACACTATTAATATACCAGAGGCAATCGTTATAGATAGCTTGCACATACCGTCTTGAGCAGCGAATATCAAATGAGAAAATCTACGCACATTCAGTGAACAGCCTTGCCCCTCGAGTCTCGACCAAGTTTATTAAAGTAACATAGTACGACATAGTAGGTAATATATAAAAGTCATCGTGTTTTACCAATAACATATTTCAGTGATATTTGACATTATCGTTTTAGTGTTTCTTTTTTAACTAATGAAGATTCACTCCGATGGAAATTTAAATATTCGAAAGTAATATTATGTCTATGTTCTTTAGTGGCAGAGCTATAAACAGCTTTGTAAAGAATATGTGAGTCGTGAACGGTGTAGCGTATTGTATTCAATTACATTGGGAAACATGTGGAAGCTGCTAACGAATATAATAGAAGTGCATTCCGATGAGAGCATACGACAATGGAGTTTTGTAAGCAGGTGAAAGTGAGTTCGATGAACCAAACGAAAGTTGATACCTATTTATCCAGGACAAAGGGAATCTGGATTATGATTTAAAGAAAATGTCTTAATATAAGCTAAATGCACATGACAACCCATTTTACATAATTGAATATTTAGAATACCAACTGAAGATCCGAACCTAATGATCTATTAGGTACTTTTAGTGATGGTTGTAAGTTCGAACTTCGAGTACCAAAGTTCCGAGTTAACGTTCTGAGTAATAGTACTTAAATTTAATGGAGTGGTGTACCCAGTCATAGTTTTAAATATTCATCTTTTTAATGTGACGGGCTTGGGGTATCAGTGTTATCTATGTAATCTATGTGTTATATATCCTTCGTTTATTGATGAACTTCACGGATCGTGTGTTTTTTTATTGTTGTTGTTTTTGTTTTATTCTTGTTGTTTTTTAAGTACAAAATAAATTGACTGTCAAAAAGAAATAAGTATTTTAGTTAAACATAATTATTGTAAAATAGATCTAAGAAAGCAGATAATAGATATTTATATGTTAAAAACATTAAACAATTTAGTGTTGTTAGTAAACTTTAAATGATTTTCCATTTGAAAATAGAATATAATTGATTACAAATAAAACTTTCTTTTTCGTTTATTTATTTGCATTAATATTAATGTAAGTTATCATTGTGATGTTGCAACAGTAATAAATATTTACATGACTATCTTTCATTGGGAATCGCATTGCATTGTTATTGTTTTTTATAATAATAGAATAGCACAGTTATAGTGGAAAAGTATGTGATTGTAAAGGGGATGATATTGAGTTCGATTTTTACTTGTGGGATTAAATTTAAATTGTTGACCTATTCCCGCTCCGGTAAAATAAAACGCGTTGTTAAGTTCCGCCATTGAACATACCCAAACAATCCTAATTTTTTAATCTGAATTTCAACTATAACAGGTAGTGAATGGAAGTAGGGTAGGGTACGGGTAGGTCACAATATTCACGCAAACTTAGTTACGGTGGCGGCCATGTCTATTAACATTTTATAATTAATAACAATAAATTTACCCTTTGATAAAATCTAAATTGTAGATTCATAAAGGAAAATATAACTATATTTTTCATTTATTTCTACGTCAACACCAAAGCCTAGAAAAACACAGTCTGGTCCGTTATTCTACACACTGCTGGCCCCTTTAGAAACGGCTTGAGTTTGACCCTAAATATACCGTTTCTACACAATACCTATATGTTTTCTTTATTTCTTACTATTTTTAAACCATTCAAAGTTTAGCCTTTGAATGGTTTAAATATAGTAATAAATGTTGAGAAAAAAAAAGTAATATTATACAAATAAAAGTACTTAGAGTAAAATATGCAAATATGCATTTGAACCTAAATATATCTATGTCTATGCTTACTTGTTTACTAGTGATATTATTGCAAACCCGTTATTTCAAGAACTTATTTTAGAAATCTTAACTAAAGTGGGAAGCGAAACGCAATTATTTTCACAGGAAATACAAGTACAACATTTACATACAGTACATTGTTGTTTTATATTGAAACAAGGTGGTGCCCTTAACTTCATTCGCGTAGAAATTATTATCCTTCCGTTTAATACTTTATTTCAGCCTCACGCTGTATCCCGCACACAGCAAGGTAGGAGACCAAGGCCCTCTGCCTACCTAGGAGACCTAGTGTTAAGTTCCCCACTTTCTGGCCGCAATAAAATAAATTTATTTAAATTTATATTTTCATTTTTTCGATCTGGTGTCGAGGCAAAGCACAGGGATGAGCTACACCATTCAACACGCAATGCAGGAAATTCGGCGGAAAATGAGGAACGGAGTGTATTAACACTAGGTTCCCTCTACCTACCCTCTGTCATTCATTTAATTTTTTTATATTATTTTACAGTGAATTTTTAAATGAATTCTTATATTTGGAATCATTGATTCAAAATAACTATGCTAAAATATTAAAAAAATATATGATTCATCTGAGAGAAATAATCAAATTCTCGGCATACAGGACATCGCGCAATCTAGTGAAAGTGGATAAGATGAAACGGTTTTGTATAAGAGCTGGCAAGCTGCCGGATGAAAGTGGTTTCCGCGTGATCCTTTACTTCCTTTTTAGTTCTTGCACAAGTTGATATCTTTAAATAAATATGATTCAAGTCAAATGGTATATTTTAATGATTATTTTAATTAAAAGTGGTTCATCCACCAGACTAATGATGTAATATTATTAAAAAAAATGTTTTTTTTACTAACTTTTAACTAAAAAGCTCACAATAATATTTATAGTTTTTGTCTGTTTTTTTATTAAAATCGAAATATTTTTTTTCGACACAATTGTTACAAAAGTTTTCTATTTTAGAAATTGTCATTCAGGTGATAACGTTATTAGATTACGAAAGTAATTCAGGTGAGAAAATAAATACATAATTAATCAATTAAATTAATTAGTTCAAACGGGCGAAGCTGCGCGCGGGTCGCTAGTAAGTAATATACAGTGTGCAATACCACCGTCACTTTCTTTCCAACAAAGTCAATGAAGCGCAGAGAAAGTGGCGACCTCCACGTCCGCGTGCTTACTGCTCACTGTGATTGTAAAACCCGCTGACTCATTAATTTATAGAAACATATTAAAAACGAGCTATTGATATAATATATACAGTATAATACGAATTTAATGTATTTTTGTTTGCGATATTCTAAATAAATAAATGTTTTTGCGCAGTTTGAACTCATATTTCTATAGACAATAGAACATTTTTTTTAGGCTCATGCTGTATCTAAAGTGTGATTAAGTAATTACCAACACTGACCTAAACCTGAATAATTCATTTATATTGATTCGCACATTTCAAACACTCTTGACCTTGAAGTGTAAGTGAAAATGTGATGTTAAAAAAAATTAAATGAAGTATTCTAAAATGGAGGATTTCAAAAGCCTTTTTACAACAAACATACATCTAACTACAAAACTTAACTTATTATATAAAGTCATTCTAATAGATAGATAACTTTTTATTGGGTAAATAAGACATATTCTATTTTCATATTCTTTAATATATATATAAAAAAACAAGTAATATGCACTCCGATTAGACTAGATTAGATCAATTGTTATGAAATATTTGGTGAATAATAATAGAATAAGCATGAGGCAAGTAAGGCTGTGCAATAACTATTAACTTATGTCCTATATATTTAAGCAGTCGTTATTAAGTTTGGACGCATATGTGAGATGGTTATTACGCAGTAAGTACCCGCATAGATGTTGACATTTGTTTTTTTATATTTATATACGAGCTCGTTGTCCGTTTAACCTACTTTCTCTAGGACTATTTCATTTATTAGTAAATAAAATTAACTTTTTAAAGTTTGATAGAAAAGCACCTCTTAAGAGACTTTTATTAACATACGTGTTATCTAAATGAAGCATTTTATGATTTTTTTATGGTGTACAATTTATTAGTCTTTACAAGTGGTTATTTAATAAGCATTCTTAAAGTGAAAGACATTTTATTACAATTGGAGAAACGATCTTTTCCATTCGTACATATGCCGTGTACCGTTTACGAAGTGGAAATAGATATTTGTTGGTAGTATTACAAAAAAATCAGCTTCCCGCACAGCAAATATTTCATTTCGTCAAGTGGGTATCGAAGCCACAACCGTCGCGTTACAGTCACACAATTGTGCCGCTACGCTACGACGACCTCATAATATTTTGTTACTATAAATAAAATAAAGTGTATTTTTTGCAGATAATCTATATCCGTGGCTCCCAGTTATGATTATAAGAATACCATGGCTACTTCAAATAGTTGCAATAATTACAATAACTATGACATCAGGTTAATATAAAATTGGTTTTATCACTTTACATAATATTCATCTTTAATATAAGACAATATTATATTATATTATTAAATTTTTCTATATTTTTTTTATATAAAAATTTCTTTGAAAACGTAAAATGAAATTCATTACTGAATTCAACATTAAAATCTATGTCGTGAACTCATAAAAATGTTGGCAATATCTGCTATAATACTTTGTTTAATTAATTATGGCAATAATAGTTTTTTTTTTGTTTTATAGGTAGTCCGTTGTTTTTGCAGAAACAATCGAGCAGAAATATTAAACCAGTAATAAAATGGAGTCCCAAAACGGATACATGGAGTTGGGATGACACACCTCGCAATGATGAACCTTTTTTCATGCCTTTAAATTTTACTCATAAGTTACCTCCATCGGCCAATGAAACAGAATTAATTGCACACATGGCCGCTCTCAAAAGAAACTATTCCCGATTATTATGGGACAGTGATAAAAGTTCAAATTTACCCCTCTTCGTAGATAAGGCGCTAAAATTATTAAATTTAAAACAGGTTTATTATGAAGTTGAACATTCTGTTATGTCAAAAGTTTCATGTACAGCGTGTAAAGCTGGTGCTGGTCTCTTGCAACACTACATGAGACTCGGAAAGAGTAAAGAAGAGATAAATAAAATGATCTATCAATTTTGTGTTTCATTAAATATTCAGTCTGCTAGAGTTTGCGAAGGCATAACACGACTCTTCGGGGTAAGGTGCTATTTAAATACAGTATGATTTTAATTTTTATAATTACTATGTTATTATCTTCTACTTTCTTTCAGAGTGAAGTGGTATATGTCCTGAAACGTATAACAATTGGTCCAGATGAAATTTGCAGTTTTGTGATTGGTGATGCTTGCGGCGACGTTTATAATCCATACCACGAATGGGAAGTAGCATTTCCACCTGTACCAAAACCAGCAGCTCGTGCCCTTGATGCACCTGTGGAAAAAGCTCCATCTTTTAAAGTTTTACAAATATCTGATACACATTTTGATCCTTACTACGCAGAAGGTGATGATTTTTTTGTAAATATTTTGTCTATATATTTTAAATAATTAGAATAGTCTGACGATATATAAATATCATTATTTCATAAACCCTTGATTCTAAATCTATACATAAAGTAAAACTATATAAATGCGTAGTTAAAGCCAGTGAAACCGCGAGCGGGTCGGTAGTAAACAAAATAAAAAATGGCCGTTTATTTAAATGTCTTAATAAAGGACGCACATAAAATGTTATTATAATAACAAAGAAATTCCTGCTTCATCTCTTTAAGAAGTTTTAGCTCAACAGTTCTTGATAAGAACTGCACCAGTTATACATTATTTAGGTAGAATATGTTATAGAATAATGTAATAAAGATTGAAAATAATACCAATTTTTATAATTATATAATTTTAGGGGCAAATGCTGAATGTAATGAACCCCTTTGCTGCCGCGTATCTAGCGGCCCCGTTATTAGCCCAGGTGGTGGTGCGGGCCGATGGGGAGATTACCGAAAATGTGATACACCGAAAAGAACCATCGATCACATGCTGAAACATATTGCAGATACTCATACCGTTAGTATAAATAATAACATATACTAGTATAGCTAAATTAGATCACGGGCGATAAATTAATTACAATATTTTTTTTATTTTCAGGATATTGACTATATTTTATGGACAGGAGATTTGCCACCACATGATGTTTGGAATCAAACAAAAGAGGAAAACCTGAAAGTTCTCCAAGAAACTGTAGCCCAAATGTCGGACATGTTTCCAGGTGTACCTATCTTCCCTGCACTCGGAAATCACGAATCATCGCCGGTGAACAGGTACTTTTATTATTCTTTACTAGTAGCTAAACTTATAAGAATATCAATCAATAACATGATAAAAATTATATCATATTTTGTTAAAAATACCGATACCTAGTGCATTTCGATTCAAGATGACGTATCTTAAAATATTTTCTTATTTAATATGTGGTTGGATTAGATTGTTATGGGATCATTTTTGGTATTTTTTCAAAATTTGCAACCTAGTTAACGTAAACACGTTACGTAAATTAAAACGTAAATACAATTATGTGTATAATGTACTCTAGTAAAGATATTTTTAAGTACATATTTATATAAACGTAATTTCAGTCTACGAGAAATATAATAACAAGGTCGGTAGACAGTGACGACGGACGTCCTTATAAAAAAAAACATAAAAAGTTTTGAACTCTATCAGCCTCACTAATTTATGATAGTTAAGCGTTAATGGTCACGGCAATAAAAGATCTTAAAAATAAATATGCATTTAATTGTTTTTTCTTTTTTTTAATGACCTGATTTTGCGACGACATGTGCAAAACAATACTTAAAATTATAATGATAATATTATAATAAAATTATGATAATTAAAAAAATAAGTACAACTTAATGCCTAGTTTAAAAGTTAATTTAGTTTAACTGAGATCCTAGGCCCTCCAGACCTATGTCATTTTAACAAAGCTTAAATTTTGAGGATTATTAATCTAATATGTAGTTAGGACGGTATGCGTACGTATACAACAAAATAATTCTAGATCTGGGGTCCCTGGGATCTTCGGCTATAAAGCTAATACGCATTTAAAATTAGCCGGAAGGATCAACAAAGTGTTTAAGTTCCGGACAATTAAACACAGCTTTCATCCAAACCACACACAACTCTAATCGAACTAGCCCTCAATTTAGCTAGATATAAAAACATACACGCGTGGCCTAAGCAAAGCCTTCAAATAGTAAACGTTACATTTCGATTTGCGCGCCGATAGCGAGATATCCACGAAAAGTTTGAAAATTCTTCTTGGATGGAAATTCTGAAAAAAATTCTGCTTGTTTTACAAGGCGATAACTAGACCTGTTACGGAAAAGATTTTGCAATAAAGATTGCTAAGCGCTTAAACAGTGTGTAATAGTTTTTGTGTGTTTCTGCTAAAAGATGCAAAATAGAAGTTACAAGATAAAAAATACCCTTTTAAAATAATTTTGTATTTAAGAACCTGTCCAACGCAAGAATTATGCAAATACAGCTGTATAGTCCGAAGTATAAGTGAAATGATTTGGAAATTTAGTATTAACGCTGGATCGTCTTTGTCAATACCCAGGGGTTTAGCAGCGAAGGATTATACTTAACTATAAAACAGAATATGAAAATTAAACATAAGAATCGAAAGGAACAACAATTATAATTATACTTTTGGTACACTTAAATTCAGTAACTTGTACAAAAACTTAATGTATCAATGTCATCTATAAATTATAATGTCTTTCTTCTATCTTATGTTCAAACAGTAAATTATGTTGATAACATATAAAAGTTACTTTAAAATTTCACGTTTAGTTTTTTTTATGTAGGTACATTTTTTTAGAGGATTTTTTTTATTCATAGAATAGCATTACGTTAATATACATGAACTTTGACATTATATATTCAATAAACGATTACTAAAACATGACACCGTTTTGTTTATTTTGCAGTTTCCCACCTCCATACATCTCATCACCTGAATCTAACATTGCGTGGCTTTACAACGAGTTGGACGCACAGTGGCGCCGGTGGCTCCCCGCTGGCGTGTCTCACACTGTCCGCCGCGGTGCATTTTATTCTGTCCTCGTTCGTCCAGGCTTTCGGATAATATCCCTTAATATGAACTATTGTAATAATAAAAACTGGTAAGACTTCTCAATAAACATTAAAAAAATGATCATTAAAATCATTTATAATGCTATAAGTCCCACGAGGTTTACGATGTAACAAGGAGGTTGCGCGGGTCGAGGCGAGGCCTCTACGTTGGTTAATATTATCTTACAAAGTAATAGCTACGTGTATTATTTATAATGTTTGTCGTTTAAAAGCAATGTAGAAGTATTTAAATGTGCGAAATTAAATAACTTATTACTTTTTAAATGAAATTAAGAACGCACTGTGCCTATTTCTTTACTCTTCGCCTATTTTAGAAACATTAGAGTAATTTGAAGACTTGAAAAGAGGAATCATCTAATCTATACCTATACTTGAAAGGAATAAATAAAAACTCTATTTAGGTACATGTTTTGAAAGTAATTATGCTATTAGGTACACTACGAACATTTTACAGTGCTATTAAAAAATAGATATTGGACAATTAAATTGTATGTTAACCCGTATACATATTTCTGAAAATGTACCTCATTGCTATTTGAATTGTTTCACGATTTTTACAACACCTTTTAATTAACTAAATTAAATATTATTACGATGTGTTTGTATTTCGTGTGCAGGTGGCTTTTGTTAAATAGCACGGATCCCGCAACAGAATTGCAGTGGCTTATTTACGAGTTACAGTCGGCAGAGTTCAGCGGCGAAAAAGTTCATATTATTGGACACATTCCACCAGGACATTCCGATTGCCTTAAAGTTTGGAGTAGAAATTACTATGCTATAATCAATCGCTATGAATCTACTATAACAGCACAATTTTTTGGGCATACACATTTTGATGAATTTGAGGTGTTTTACGATCCAAATGATTTAGGTTTGTAATAAATCTCGTATAATACTTAAGTATATTGAAAAATTATGAGGCAACCGAGAATAACATATGATTTTCTATTAAATGCATAACTAACGTTGCTAATTTTTACAGGAAGAGCAACAAGCATAGCGTATGTTGGACCCTCAGTTTCTCCGTATTATGATTTAAATTTGGGATATCGAATATATTATGTAGATGGAGATCACGATGCTACAACTAGAGTGAGTAAATAAAAATATCAATTATTTAATTTAAGTTATTGTCGCCAATGATTTAATCTATTATAAATAGTTCAAAGACGTTGCTGACCCAATAAGTCAACTAATAAGATTAAAAATACAAACATTAGTTCTGACAATACTCACCATATTGTTTGTCAGAATATGCGCAGGGGCACAAGCGTGAAACTGTAAACGCGAAAGATTGTGAGTTCGATTCCGACTCGAAGACATTTCTTGTCGTCGAGCAAAATGAAAATCTTAAATATTTCACTGAATATTTAAGATTTTCATTTTCCTCGTTCTGGTAACGAGGCAAAGCGCGGCGTTACCAGAACGAAAAAGTTGGGACAAAGTGTCTTAACACTAAGTTCCCAGATTCCCTCTACCTACCCTGCCATGTGCGGCGGACGCTGTAGTGTGAAGTTAAAAAAACACCTTTATCGTTAATAGCCTTCTTTTTAATAACCTTTACATAATTTAATTTCCAGTTAGTTGTTGACCACGAAACATGGATTATGAACCTCAAAGAAGCAAATCTGTTTGGTTATCCTATTTGGTATAAATTGTATTCGGCGCGCTCTGCCTACATGATGCCATCACTTCGCCCGCAAGACTGGGACAAGTTTATAGATGACATGACTTCTAAAGAAGACCTGTTCAACTTATATCACAAGTATATTACATTTTTTACAAATGCTTAGAAGGAATTTTCTTCATAATTTTATATCAGCACTAAATTAATAAAAGTAATCAATATTAATATAATCCCCCCTCGTGTGGCTTTTGCTAATGACCCATTTCCTCGAAATTAAGCTGGTCTTTTATGGTTTTTGGTAAGATTTTCAATGTCTTTCTCACTAAAAAAATATTAGTGTTTGTTTAAAACCTTATACGTCATTCGCAGCGTAGTAGGCAAACTTTCTGTTCATTTAGAAAGCTCTTGAACTAGATTAATATAAAGAAATTGTACAAACTTCATTATATATGTAATTTTAAATATAATTCAGAAACTACTGGAAAAACAGTCCACGTCGAGGCACATGCGACGGGGAATGCCGGAAGCGGCTCATTTGTGACGCGAGATCAGGTCGCTCCCACGACCGGCGCGCGCTGTGCGGCCACATCGAGGCGCGCATCGACGGCGCGACCCCCGCGCCGCAGACGTGGCGCGCCTGGCTCTACAATGGCCTCTCTGTCTCGTAAGTACTGCTAATGCTAATACTATAAGTTAGTTGCTATAAGTCATCATGTATGCGCTTACGCATTTGCACAGCTTGAACTCTTTAACAGTTTAGAAATCCTGATTCCTGGACCATTCAAATAATTAAGAAGTTGTTACAATAAACTTTCTTTAAAAACACCTTATAGCTTTGTAACACAAACTATAACGAGGCAACAGTAAAACGAATAAATATTTATCCGTGTTCTAAGTTTTGCACAGTTAGAAAAAAGTCATAACATTCTTGAATCTTACCGCCATTAATGCTTTGTTTACAACAAAGCAGAAAGAAAAAAACAAGATCTTTACGCGTTCTAAGAGTTATGTATTTAATAAATAATGTACACTGTGTCCACTGTGTATTTTATATTTTGTGCCGTTTAGGTCAAATATATGAATAGATAAACCTATTAAAATAATAATACTATCTTATACCTCACAGACCTTCTGTACAGCAAGTTTAATGGTGGTGGAATTCTTTTAGATGCTTCGAGAATAAAGGTTGGTGCACCTTAGGCTATTTGCTTTTTTTTCTAATCAAGCATGTAGTAGCCAAGTATTTTTTGGTTTAGAAAATTTAAAATTTATTGTACATTTTATATTTGTTGAGAAATATAGCCGTGTATTGTGGCGCAAGGACACAACTCACAGGTGTATGATTATAAACGCGACAGGTAGCAGGTTCGATTCCCACTCGGGAAAATCAAATATTTAATATATTCTTTTCTTCGTTCTGGCGTCTAGGCAAAGCGCAGCGAGTTCCGCCACTCAACACACAATGCCTCGGCGGAAAATGGAGAATGGAGTGTTAAAACACTAGTTCCCCCCTGCCTACCCTGCGGTGTTCGGGATACAGCATGAAGCTGTATAAAAAAATTAAACGACTAAAGTAACATTTGGCCATGCCATTGTATAAAAGTAGCACATAAATCTTTTTTTTTTATTTATCGCCCACTTGTATATTGCATCGGGCAGTAGAACCTATGGACACAATTTTGTGCAAACATTAATTATTGTTGGTGATGGATATCGCTTAATGTTATTTAATAATATTTAACAGTAAATAGGTAAAGATTTTGAAACTAATATACCTAGTGCATGTTTAATATTTATTATGTATATATTTCAGATTTGTTAGCTTCTTTACATTCCTGACCTCTTTACTATTAAGATGTCTATAGGTATAGTATTATTTACTATTTCCTTTTGAAAATGATGTAAAGCGTTACTAACACAATATTATTTTGCAGAGTATCAATGTTAATGCAAATACCCCAAGTGGCTTACCAAATACCAAAGTTCGTAATGGGTCTCGGATGAATAGGCAGGAGTTATAGAAGAGCCGAGATTTAAACCTGCACCACCGGATATTCATGAGATTTGTAATTTAAAAAAAACTCTACAAACCGAAATTTTCACCACATATTTGAAAAATATTTGAATGTTCTAAAAAATAATAAAATGTTAGACATAAAATTATCTACTGTCAAATATATTTTGTTTCATTAATTTCTAATCGTTATTAGGTTATTGTAAATATATTCTGTAAATTGTTTAATATATGTTAGGTCTAATGTAATTACTGTAAGTATTTTTTTTATTTTATTAAATGATAAAAAATAAAAAATGTGTTTTATTTTCATTGTTTATTTAAAAATAATGAGACATGGAACTTCTCTAGAGACTCATTTTCATTACATTCAATCATTGTATATACACATATTAATTATAAGACAAATCATTAAAATAAGAATCTTAACATAAATTTAAAAAACTAAAACTTGAGATAGTCAATTTTCATTAATAAATTAAAAATACTAATAAGTTATTATGAGGTAGAGATTACCATAATAATAACTTACAAAAAAAAATATCATTATTTTTCACCTCACAACTTAATATTAAGCTAGTACTATTATATACGATATTCACTCATTGAGCAAGTTACCAAAACTCATTAAGTCCAGTACACATCGCAATAGATCATCAAATAATTATTGAGTCATACAGAAAGCAAATATAGCAATATCAATTTTTTATATTTAAATTCAACAACAATATCTACAATTTTTTTCGATGTTTTTACATAATTAAACCGCGAGTACCGGCGCCATGAGCATTTTCCTCATATTGAATTTAAAACTACGCAGCGATACATGCCGGCACCCCACCACTTTAGCTGAATTTTCTACGTCCCCCAAGTCAATATGTTTTACTTAGGCAGATAACAACAAATTAACTAAGTAGTATTACAGTCAGTCTGGCTGCCAAATGCCAAAATGCCAATCTGGCTGCCAAAGATGTCATATCCTATTCAGCAAATTGTTAACAGATTCACAAATAAACATGGAGTTTTAACGAGCTGCAAAAGTCGCAAAATCAAAAAAGACATTTTTTTTTATGTACCGAACATCGTGTGGTAGATGCAAAGCTCGTGAATATGATGAAAATTGTTAACATGTCATATCTTTCTTTTTTAAGTTAATTATTTTTAGTTTATACCAAAAGTACGTGTCGCCATGAGAAATTTAGTTTGTTATTGAAAATAGCAAGTATAAGAGATGTTGTGAACTTTTAAATAAACAATTTATTTGGTTATATAAGATTGTTACTATTAAATATGTCTGATTGTTATAATAGTCACAGAATTTTACTCTGTACAAAATATGAGCAAAGTACTCTATACGCGAGTGCTCATGTAATTTTTGACTGCGCGCGTGTGCTGTCGTATTAAGTGGTTATTTTATTTTATAATACTACACATGTGGTTGTAGTTTTCGTCCAATATTATTTGTTCAAAAGTTACAAGTACTATTACAGAAAATGTTTTGTATTCCAAATATTTAGTGGAGATTGCTTTATTTGCTTATATATGTATACTCATATACTGTCTAAAAGGCACTAATGAATATTACTAAATGACATTCCATCAATACTAATTTCACTTTAAAATAATGAATAGTATAACTACGAAGACATTTTAAGGCCCCCTAAAATCGCTCTGTGACAGCAATCTTAACAACTAGGTTTTAACTCTTTGACATTCCTATAACTATTAAGTATCCAGTGTGATGAATTCTTTCATATCGTATTTACAACAAGTTGATTATAATTTACCTTTATTCTGAAATGTATAAACATTGACATCAAAAATAAGTTAGGGTATGGTTCAGATATTATCTACACCTTTTTCCTTTTCCTTATATACTTTTTCAGACAACTGTCCAAGAAATTTTTATGTAAAGTAATCGTTAAGTTAAGGACGTTAAGTAAGATGCTCGTTCGATTCGATATCGTTAAACACTAAAAAAATCGAAGTTTAAATTAAAAAAATGTTTTTTTTTATAACATTATATCTACATATGTGTAATCCATTGTATGGTTTTGAACATCTAAATTGTATTACAATAATAGTAAAAAACTTAATATTCAATGCGTACTAGCGTACTAGTAGGTATATGGATAGATTAATACTGTCCAAATAATTCAATCATTGTTAAAAAAATATTCCCTAATTACACATTATTTATTAAAGCAATAAAAATTTAAAATGGATTACATAAATATTCGATTGAGTTGTTGAATATAATTAGAAACCGTTGTACTGGTTAAGTATTGCCGTTTTAAGAACAGGTTTTGAATGCTATGTTGTCTGGAAATTAGCACAAGCCATTAAGCTGGTTTCTCTGCCATTCTTAAAGCTTCAATACCTACCGAAACGTTGAAACAACAGCTTCTTATGTTTTTTTTTCCTTTTCAATTAAATTTATCATTATAGTAAATGCATTCCATACACACACATGAGGTGGCAGTATCTATAATTATATATTATCATCATAATATTAACTTATACGGCACAATTTTTAAAAAAATATTAGACTAGAAAATAAAAAGAGTATTATTATCTTCAAAAACGTTCGTTAAGTCTTTTAAATATGGCGTTATTTGAGATGGCAAAAGTTTTATTTTTGTTTTCGTTAAAAACGCTAACTATATAACTTACAGTTTTAGGTATAAAATGTGATGTTACTAAAATCATTGATCAAAATTAATCGTATTACAGTTCGCGAGGTCTAAGCTGGGCTTTGCATTTGTGTGAGTGTTTGTTTATGTACGTAAATTATAAAAAATAGGTGTAAAGTCTGTGGTCAAGCAAGGGGTATCCTTTACTTGGCCTAAACCAGTTGCTACTGCTTTCATGTCATCAGCCTATCCCTCTTGTACTGATGCAATTGCAATGTCACATTCTTATAATTTTATTTCTGTGCTCGATTTATTAAAAGTGAAAGATAAAGTTGGCACATTCACTCTTTGTACAGAGTGTTTTTGTCAGCACCACTTTAAACGAAACCACAGTTTTAACTACTTTATAAAAGCCTAATACAATTATATATTTTTTCCCAAAAATGAAAAAGTGTTTTATTCAAATAAAATAAATAATAAAATTATTGTTGTAAAATAAAATGCCATTTGACAAGAAATACACAAATGCAAAGGTCAGCTCAAGGATTGCGAGCTGTATTTACTATAGTAAAATTAGATTTACTTATAAAATTTACCAGAGCTTTATTACTAGTCTTTAGTTGATTTTGTTATTTATAAGTAGTATGTGAGTTTTGTCATGCACATTAGTAGGTATATCACAGTTTTTATCCTTTGTACTTATTTTGATTAATGTTTATGCTAATTGTGAAAGCCTTGTTACAAATGAAAAATTCTGCATAATAAATTGTGTTTAAAATACTAAAAAAATCAGTCAGTTGTACTATTCTATCTTCAATTAATCTATATTTCACACACCAAAAAAATTCTAAGAGAGCTTACATTGTACATTTTATGTCTTAATTTTCAAATTATATTTAAAAACGAATATTTTAATTAATAATCATAATGAATCTCTTTAAAGTCATAAAACCCTAAAACACATTAAAAAAGAATAATATAGCTTATATTATTCTTTTTTTGATTGTTGATTTGTGTTGAAAAAATTGCTTTTTTTTAAATAATCAGTACATGATATAAATTCAGGAATGCAAAAAAAATAATTGAAAATGCATCTCAGTAGATGAAAATGATTAGTTACACATATAACATGGCACATCTTAAAAGCCTTAAATTATGAGACAACTAATTTATCTCAGACAAACTTCCTATACATGATGATTTTAAAAACCATCATATCTTTGGAATGTAAACATTAGACTTAAAATAAGTCACTGGTATTATATAATAAAACTTCTAAAAATTTTACATCATAGAAGTCTCTTTAAATTCCTCCTGCTCTTTTTGGAACCAACAACACATGAATTTTTCTTTCTTTTAGAAGGACTTGGACCATCTAAGTCGTATATAACACATTTCTTATCTGGATGACGTTCACATTTACAAAACTTACAAAACTGGTAAGAGCATGTTTCACTTGTACATTCCACCCATTCTTCCCCTGAACTTTCTTCTGTAACTTTGGCCGGTTGACAACATCTTACACAAGACAACTGCTTGCGGGAATCCACCAATGCTGCCTGAAATTAATTAATAGCTTATTATTCAAATTTTAGAAATAGATACATTATTCTCACTTTAGGCTATTGTGGACATAGAGGCAGCATATAATTATAAATGTGACAGTTGTGGGTACAATTCCAACTTGAGGGAATTATTTTCATTGCTTTTATCTGGTAACAAGACATTTACATACATAAATTTTCAGTGATAATACTTAGTGAAGCTATAAACATTTTTTTTCCAATTTTAGACATAGAAAATCCAGTGCAAAGGCATTCCAATCTGATTTTTTGCATGAATTACAGATTTTGTGTATCAAGTGGCAGAGCTGAATGCCACAGGAAATTAATATTTGTGATCACAGGACAAAGAACAACATTGTTTAGTTAGACATTGTTCATTTCACCAAAACAAGCTGGTATATGCATAAATGTGATAAAATTATAAATATTCATAATAAAACATTTATTTATAAATTTTTGTAGTATATAAAAATAAAAAGATTTTTTACTTAAATTTACTTACTTTAGCATATTTCTTAAATTTTGTAGTTCTTGGGGTACCAGGAGGACTATTTAAAGATTTTTTTTGATTTAGATTATATGAAATATTTGTTTCCACGAGGGGCCTCCTGTGATTTGTATTGTTAATTTTCGGTGTAGATGACTTGTTTTCTTGATTTTCTTTTACAATTTCTAAAAAGTTTAGATATTCCTCTTTTTTTTGTTTAATACTTAGATGATTCCAAATTTTTCTCCAATATGGACTAACTGATTTAAAATTTATAATATCTTGAGGTAATAAATAATTAAATATTTCTATTATTGGTGGCACCACTTTATTAGTATATAACAGCTTGATTATGTCAATTTTTTGAGTTGGTTTAAAATTATATCTTTTGGTATTTTCTTCAGAACATTTAATTATAGGCTGCAAAGATTGTCTGTCACAAAACAAAGAATGCATCTCCAAATTAAGTTTTTTCTTAACATCTACAGGACTACATGGTTTGCGGCTGTTATTGCAAATTTTTTTTATCGGTGTTGTTGGTATTTCGGTGTGGTTGGTATTTTCATTGCTATAATAGGCATCTCTGCCAAATTTTATTGAATTAAAACTGGTTATTTTATTGGTTTCAATTGATTTAAATCTCATTTTGCGCATAGCACTTGAAATTGTCGAGGTAGGTGTTTTATTAGTATCATTAACATTTATGTCTTCTGGTTCCTCTTGATAAGCTCGTTTTATACCTCTCCGGTTTTGTACTGATAGTTTATTATCATTCGGCCTGATATGCCCATCTTTACATGCTGATCCATATGTGATTTCGTTTGAAATACCATAGTAATCAAAGCGAATCTTATGGGTATATTTTGTGGAATTAGATATTTCTGAGCATTCTAGCGATTCAGGTGTAAAGGAAGTATGATAACCACTATCTTCGCATCTCCAATAATGTGCATTTTCATAAGATAACTTTGGAGTAAGAGGTTCCTTCAATTCTGGGTGAATATCCATTGTTGGTTGAACGGAAACTTTAAAGCCTTCGAAAATTTACGTTTAGCACAATTCATTAACTAGGAGTCATTTCAATAGTTAATTTTGCCAGTTAACTAACTTTAATCGTGTCATTACAAAAATCTATCAATTTTTTTAAATGTGAGAGGTATATATTAAGCAATTATTTACGTTACACTTTTACAAACATCAACTAAAGCTACAAAATTTGCTCTTGACATTTATGCACAAGCCAGAATCATTAAGAAAACGACCATAGACGGTACACTATGAAAAAAAAAGATAATAAAAGTTGAGCTTGGTGTTTTTTTATGTTCGAAATAGGAAATAAAATAAAGTGCAATAATTCAATTTACTAAGTTATATTATAATAATTTGCGTGACAAGCACTTTATCATAAGACTCATAAATTAAAAATATAAGAATAAAGAAGTAGATAGTAGATAGAAGAAGATAGTGAAAAAATATTTAACATTATGAATTTATGTTGATATTAATGTAAAAGTAATAAAAAATATTATGTGTTATTATGAGTTTTATTTGAAATTTATAAATTTTAATAATATATAATATATCCATAAGGATATATTGTATATTATTTATAATAAAATATACAAACGAGAATTTATTTTAAAGATGTGAACTAATCCGTTTTTGCATTATTTATAGACATTAATTGTTGAAATACCGTACAATATTTTATAAATACACATTTAAAAAAGTATAATGCAAAAATCTTATAATACATATAGATTTGTCATTTGCTTAATGTTTAAAAAAATATCATTCATTAGCAACGATAGAAATGCTTATGTGATACGGCTACGGTGCGGTATAAAAGGTACATTGGGATACTGCATGGTAGAGTATCCTTAGCTTATGGAATATAAAACTAATTTAATTCTGTATCTGTATTAGCAAGGTTGAAGGCAACATCACTTCATCATTATTAAATTTCACTACTCTATGAATCTATGACATTGTTTATCTGAAATCTGAATAATTTTGATTAACATTGACTTCAACTTCTTTTCAACTAATGTTAATTGTGTATAGAAAATAATATTAATTATGAATACCTAAAGGCTAAAAAATATATCTGTATTTGAATCGATAAGTCTACATTTTGATGTGATTTAAATCAATTTATTTTGAGCTTTTCATGATGATTTTTTACTGTGTTTATTAAAAATGGCTCTGAATATAAAAGAATTATGTAGATTATGTGCCAAAAAGGATGAATTTTCTAAGGATTTAGTTGATGAAGCTAATAAAAATGTCTTAAAAATGATACAAGAATTTATACAAATACCGGTAATTTTAGTTCTTTAGAAGACTTGAAATAGTTTTTTATTTGTTTATATCGAAATATTCATACTGCACCGTAGTTTTGTATGTACAAGAGATTTAAAATGTGATGTTAACCTTTTATTACCGTTACATATAGGTTCTAGAAAGTGAAGAATTATCTTCAAAAGTATGCTTGAATTGTGAAGATAAAGTGGTATCATTTCAACTTTTTGTATTAGAATGTCTGAAAGTACAAGAAACACTAAGAAAAATGTATATAGAGTCATGTAATAAATTTCCCATTAAAATTGAACAAGATTTGGTTGAGTTTGATGTAACAATACCAGGTGTAAAGTCAGAGGTAAATATTTTGTAAAATTCCATATATTACAACTTCATTTTATTATTACTTATTTTAATTACCTGTCTTTTTCTATCATAACAAGACCTAAAAGAAATAATAACATTAATAAAATAGATGGGACTATATAACTAATTAATAACTTCTGTAAAAAATAATTCTTTGATTTTACAACTTAAATTTTACTGCATTAGAGTCCTCTTAATATTTATTTTTATTTCTAACTAATTTTCAGGTTAAAGATGAATTAACAGCTGCAGACATAGTGAGTGAGTATTTTATTTATGTATTGTAGATAATGTATGATAATAGGTAGTTGAAACCATTAATGTTAATTTCATAAAACAATAAAAAGGCAAAATACAATTAAAAATCATAAAATACAATGAAACTAACCTACTTCTACCTTTTCAAAGTTGGTTAAACACTTTGATATTATTAAATTTAATCCCATTATATAACAATTTAGTATTTATGTATATGATACAAATTACTCATTCTCCCTTCACATTTACTTGGAATAATTGACTATCGAACGCTGTACCACTGCGCCACAATGGCTCCGAGATATATACATTTTGCTTTCATAAATTCTCAGGTGCTATAAACAATGATGAATCTATGTCTGGTTTCGAAGGTCATGATTACAACAGTGATAATAAACATGACAGTGATGGGGACTTAAGTGATGTAACATTAGCCACTTTAAAGGAAACTAAAGCCAAAAGAGTGAAACGAAAAGTATTAAGTGAAGAGGAAGAAGATGAATTCCAAAAATTATTAAAAAAATCTAATTTAAATGTTAAAGACTTTGTAAAGTAAGTAGAGTATATGATTTATTTCTGATTGAATACTTTAGTCTATAGACTTTAGACTAAAGTATAAAATAAAATAAAGTATATAATTTCTACAGAAACTTAAATTAAAAGTTAAAATCAGCTTTATGCTGTATCCTGCACACAGCAGGGTAGGCAGCGGGTTTCTAGTTTTAAGACACTCTGTTCCCGATTTTCTGCTGAATTGCATGTTGATTGGCAGAACTGAACAATAAATAATTAAAATATTGATAGTTTAATTTTTATTTTTTCCATGATATTATTAAATAGGTATATTTTTTTTATTTACACATTTTATTTAGTATGAAAAAACCTATTTTAGATTACAGTGTGACTTGTGTGGAGAAAGTGTTAAGACATGGAGTGGATTAAGGATCCATTATGCAAAATTTCACAAATGTAAACCAATGTTGAGTTGTGCCTGTGGCTTTGTTATAAGGTCCAAAAGTGTTCTTTACAAACATGTATCAGATCATAGAGTGGAAAGTAGGAAACTTAAAAAGACTGTTGATTCCGATTCAGACAAACAAGATGATGAGAAATATTCAAGTCTAAATGTTACGGACTTTGTCAAGTATGTTACCTTTTTATTAGCTTCATGCTGTATCCTGCACATATCAGAGTAGGCAGAGGGAACCTGGGAACCTAGTGTTTAGAAACTCCATTCCCATTAAGACACTTCTGTTCCCTACATTCCGGAAAATTCTTGAGGTTACCATGTTGAAGTTAAATAATATATTATATGCACAAAATATTAAACCTCCATGTACAAATTTTATTGAAATAGGACTTAAACCTGCACTTTCGAACTTACAAGTACATATAAACTATGTTTACAGAAGGGACTGCATTTTATGATGCTATAAAGAGTTGTTGTAAGGTCAAGAAAAAATTATACACACTGATTGAAGAACATCAAACAAATTTCAAGAACAATAAAATGAAATTGCTTTTAGTATTTTATACATAAAGTATTCAATATACTAAAAATGTGATAACATATAGGATATATTCTTAGTTGCTTAATGTATCACATTTGATACATGTGATGCCAACAGTAGAGTTAATCTCTATATATAATGAAATTGTAACCAATGCATGTAATCACTGTACATGGAAGATTAATTTATTGTTAATGTAATAGAACCCGAAACCATGATCTTTTATTGTTTTTGTCAGTCCGGTTTAGTTATGTGAAGTTTGCAATGTATATCCTAGGTATCCCTCAAATTCATAAAAAATAAATAATATACAAGATAATATTGTTCCAAATGTATCTCTGTGTGTACCATATTCACAGATACATGTGGAATACAAATGTAATTATGTTTTTTTTAAATAAAGCATATGTATGTGTGTACATCTATTCTAGATATTTCAATGCAATACAAATTTTAGATCAATTCCCAACAAGATTTGGTAAAAATTTTGTAAAATAAAAGTAAATACTATTTTATTTCAGTTTTGCTTGTTCAATTTGTCAGAAACAATGCAAGAGTTGGTACAGTCTAAGAGCTCACTGTGAAGAGGAACATAATGTCATGCCGGTTGTCAGCTGCATTTGTGGAATCAGCCTTAAATCTAAATCTGTTTTATATAAACATGTGCAAGATCATAAAAATCCGAATGTTATATGGTAAGAATTATTATACTAACTAATTAGGACTAAAACTTTAACGCGACTGTTGTGGGTTCGAT
>FAPY01003802.1:6080-16931 GCA_900067975.1 Heliconius heurippa | reverse complement strand
AATACTGTTGACGAAAATTACATTTGTTATGTATAGTTAGCTTAATAGGCCTATTAAATGTTTAGTTCTTCCGGTACGTGAAACAATGCTATATACTGATATTTTGAAGCTCAAAGGTTTGTTTAAGCGTACTTATCTCGGGAACTATTGATTTGGATTAGATTTTTTTTGTGTTGGATAGTCCATTTGTCGAGAAAGGCTATGAGTTAGCTATAGTCACTACATCATGTAAATCGAACCCACGAATATCACTTTTATAATCAGCCACTATGCCACGATGGCTTCAATAATATAAAAAAAAATCATAAACTTACTACATTTAAATCTAAATTACACAAAACTCAGTTAACAAACGTAAAGCCATTCATTGCTAACAAAAAAAGCCATACAATCACACAAACATATAAAACAGATAAAAAATATATTTCCAGCGAGTCGACCGTACAGATACAGATAGTAAAAATTAAAATATCCAAAAATAAGTAGGTAGGTGGCACCTGCGCTTGCGTCACGGTACGGAGCGGGACGTTTACGGTACCGTACATCTTGATTTATGGGTTTGCAATCGTATTTTTGTTGCCCCATGCCTCTGTAGCTGTAGTGTAGCTGTTCGTGTGAATCTATGGACATTCCTGCGGTTTTTTTCTTTCTATGTTTTATGGACACCCTTCTGTCATATAAATTGTACGATATAAACCTATTTGATAGTCGTTAAATGTTTAAATTTGTTGTTGTTTTTTTAAAATGTAAATGAAAATGTTTAGATTTTGGCAACTTTTTACAGGTTACTGTAATAATATAATTTATTTCAGTGACTACAAGTTTATTTGTATTTTCACTATAAAGAGTTACTTAATGAAAGTTAATGAATTCATGAATTATTTAATTATTTTATACTAAGCTTTAAGCTGGTCCAATTATTGTATTGACAAGTGGAATCATATAAATATACCTCGAAATCGAACCCATTACCTGTCGACTCGATAATATTCACTTTTCTTATAAACATATATTATTATTTAACAACAATTTAACGTATAAGTTGTCACTCAAGGATCCCCTGAGTATATGAATGCATAAATGAGGAACATAGTTCCTTAATCTTCACCAAAATTTTTATGTCATAGTAGCTGCAATACTTATTCATCATATTTAAATAACTATAAAAAATATATACAAACATATTCAAGGGTATAACGTAAATTAAAACAAAAAACAGGACTTCTATAGACCTTTCGTGTCGTAAAAATGCAATTGTATAATTTTCTATTTTCATTTTGAATGACCGAACGAGTAAAAAAAACTGAATAACAACGTCCGAGCTAACATACGAAATTTTATACAAGAGGCCGTAATAAAAACCATTTGAACTCACTCCCTACGCTGTACACTGTATAGAAGAACATTATTTCTTTATATTGATGATGTTTTCGTATCGTATATTGATATTATATTTGTTTTAACTAGAACAAATGGTGCGATGCGTGAAGGGATATATTTTTTATTGTGTGAGATATGGAGATAATAGTGTTGTATCTTAGTTAGAATGGTGGAACTCAACGCCGCAGTTAAATAATACAGATTTTAAAAATGGTAAACAATATTATATGAGAAATAATTAATTATTATTATGGCTACATAGGGAAAATTAAAATATTCCAAGACGATGCGTCAGTTATGGCATATATCGATTATCATGTTCTGGGTTCAACTCCTACTTGGTAGAATAAATAATTTTCTTTTCTTTGCTTTGTTCAGTTAAAGTACAACACCTGGAATTGGAAGGGAAATCAGTTCACCTTGCTATATTATGTAGGATGGGAGCTGAAATTAAAACTCTAACATAAAATTTCCCCCAATCGAGAATTGAATCGCCACAACCGTCACGTTCAGTTGAATCCTTCTCAACTCAACTGCATTAAGAAGGCGCCATTAAACGTTGTATTTTAGAATATTCAAATAAATTAAGTAGAAACGTTTCAGAGCGGCTACTTGCGCGTTACTTAACACTCCTGCATTTGAATTATTGCCAATAATTTAATTCCAATTGAATTAGTACGCTAAAGTTAGCCCTGTGCATAATTTACAGGGTTTCAACTAAAAAAACATTTTTTTATTATCTCCACGTATAATATAAGAATAGGTAGATCTGTTTTCGTCGTTCAACTAACCTTAACACCGCTCTATGTCTTAACGGAGCAGATAAATTATTATTCTTGGCTTCACGATGTATCCCGCACATAGTAGAGACTATAGAGGGAACTTGGGAAGCTATGTTAAAAAATTATAAAAATTTTGTTGGTGTTAAAAAAAAAATTACAGTCATGAAATTTCCCTTCCAGTTTCCCATTAAGTCACTTCCGTTTTCCACATACCGCCGAATTCTTGAGGCATTACGTATTGAGTGCCGACACTCAACGTTTGCTGCGTCACCAGAGCGAGGAAATGAAATTATTATATATTTCAATGAAATGAAAACAGTTTAAATATAATCCATACTCCACGAGGACCGAACCCACAACCATTGCGTCCACAGTGAGACTTCCACCGCACTATGAGAGCTTCAAATCTAATCTACAGAGTAAAACACAATGGCTTTGTACAGTGACATATGTAGTTTCGTTCGACTGTATAAAGGAAGTGATTCGGCGGTATATACGAGTGTTTACAAAGAAAAATGTCTGAACTGGTCGCATGGGAGACGCGAGACGTTATTAATGACAAACCGACAACTAGTGTTGATAGTAAGCTTATGTGATTTTTTTATTTATACTATTTGCTCTTTCTTTCGGCTTTGCCTGCGTATTAAATTGTAAATAATAGAGTTGTGAGCTAAGTGTCCATAGGTACAAACTTTCCCGAGAAAAGACTATCTGTCTAACAAAATATTTTCTTAATTCGTACCAGTAGTAATTCCTGAGATAAGTGCGTTTAACCAAACAATCTCTTTAGCTTTATAATATTTGTATTATTATACATTAACTATGTACATTATGAGTAGATCAGTTTTTTTGAGGTAAAACATATAAGCAATTTCATATACAGTTAAATTTTTAATAAAATTTTATCTAATATAATTCTATTTATCTACGAAACATTGTGAGATTTACCTTTGTTCTGAACAAATTAAACACACAATAAATCAAATGATTCATAAACACACACACATATTTTTCTTTTTATGATTGTTTAGTTATTATTAAATCCTTCTTCATTCGTTTTATATCAATCAACGTACGCGTCACCAAGCCATCAATCGGCTCCGCCATTACAACTGTGAAAAGCGCGCGAAAACAGTGTCCACAGATAAGAAAGATATTTACCCAAATTACATCAGTGAAATATGACGACAGATACAATCAAGAAGGTTTTAATGACCTCTTCGCTTTTTATACGGCCAATTTTCTTTTATAATAATTTTGTTTGACTCATTTAAACTAATAAAACGGACATATTAAATGTATTTGTAGAGTGATTTGATAAAATAATGTTTCTTTAACGTTTTAAAAAAAAAACATTTAATTTTAAACATAAAAATTTTATACAAAATGAGTTGTGACTTATATGACGACAATAAAATACAAGTTTTTGGACGAAAGCAAAGACAAAATCTGAGTTACCCGGATGTGTAGTCTGAAAAACATGATTAGTGGGTGTTTAATGTTGTGGTACATAGTAATTCGGTGCCGACCGTTTTACTCAGTTTATATGGGTCAACATTGTCCAAATGCCTCGTGCGATGAACTATGAGCATTATCGAGGCATGTTTCGCAACTAAATTCATAGAAAAAAACCAAGTGACTCCTAAGGATAGATTATACGAGCGTATAGGGTTATAAAATACGTTTCAGTCAAAATACGTGTTTTACCTATTTTATGGGCAGTTCGTGAGTTTACGTGGCTTCAGCGAGTCTGTTGAGTCTAAGGGAATATTACAAGTGAATACGCTTCATCATCTTTACGACTGACCGGTGTAATGGATGACAGATAATATATTATTATAAACGTTAAAATGTTTATAACTTTCGTTTTAAACATTTTTGTCATATTTAAAAATGTGTGACACTTTCAACAACATTAGCCGAGACAATACACTCACGTGACAATATAAATTGCTGAAAAATCCAGTGACGGTCGCTCAGACACATAATTTAATGCACGCTTTTTATTTTGTCATTAACCTTCGAGGTGCTCCGGTTCCGAATCGGCAACGTTTTATTTTTGAAACACGGTTACGCGGCGATTAACCGGAACGCTCGACACCTAGCACTGGCCGTATAGAGCGCAGCTCGGACTCCGGCAGAACAGACAAAGTCTTGCACTCGAAAAAAAAGTTGACTTTAAAAAAAAAGTCGCGATTTGACAAGTGTCTTTTGGCGGGAGTCGCGCGGCGGGCGCGAGCGGCGCGCCGAAACGTTCGCGTCGACTGGCCGCCGGCCACACAGAAAAGCTCCTTACGATGGATACATACAGCGAGCGGCGACGTGCAATCTATTTATAATGTTAAGTTGAACGCAACGCACGTCCATTGCCTCGGTGCCTACTAACATCATAATATTTAAAGTTATTAGGTCGACTGATGAAACACAACTCTGTTTACATACCATTTATGAACATATTAAAATTACCACCGATCCCTCGTCGCTTTGCTGGGGGGGTTATTTTGGAATGTAACGGTAGTAAGGTTTATTTTTTTTAGTAGTTTCACGCTTTTTTTGTATAAAGGGAACCTAGTGTCATGTTGACTGGCAGAGCGTCGTGTTTTGTCTACAGAGCGGGACACTAAGAATAATCTAAATGTAATCACTCGCTCAAGTGGGAATTGAACCTATAGCCATTGTCGTACAGTCCCCCGCTGCACGACGGGTTCAACGGTCAAAATTTAACATTACATATAAGATTTTTCACGTCCTACTCATAATATACGAGTAAATATGTAAATTTTATATTATTTACAGAAAAAACAGTCATGAAACTCAACGCTATCAAAACGTCGATAAATATTGAATCGGCCACGAAATTTATGCAACGACGTATGATGTATGGGTGATAAAATTGATAGTTTTTATAGGTAGCATTAAGTAAGTAGCAGCGCCTACTGTCGATCAATGAAACTGTTAAATCTGCGTGCAAAGAAACTTGAATGTCTCACGCGAGCCGTCAACGTCTTTTCTACTTTATACTTGTGTATGCGACACTAATCCCCAATTTGCCCTTGACAAGCTATAGCTCGACTTAGCTACATATTAAATGTATTTTTTACTTGAAACCGCGATGGTCGTGGATTCGATTCCTGCAAAGGGATTTTTTTTAGGTTTAGTTGGCAGTGTGAATCTATTGGGAGTCTATTATTGAAACACTCCGTCCCCATTAAGACATTTCCCTTCCCCACTTTTCCCGAATTATCGAGGCATTGCGCGTTTAGTGGCGGACATAACGCCGCCAAGAGAAATGTCAATATTTAAATGATTTTCATGTTAGACAACAAGCAGCGTTGTGTTCCACTACGAATGTCTGAACTTTTCATATTGTATTTAGTCATCAAGCCACAGAAGTCTTGTATTAGAGTTTTTGCTTTTTAGAAAAAACTTGCAGTGAAAAGACCGCCATTGCACAAACCATGTAAAATAAAGTATTATGAGTCCCGATCCGGACTGACAGGATGCGGCGTTAGGTTTCGCCACTCAATATCTTTTAGGAAATGGCACAATTTGAGGAATGAAGTTTATTAGCATTATTTATTTATTTATTTTTTTAAATAATAAAATCTTTGAAAATATGGAAATTAGACAAAAAAAAAACAAAAAAAAGAAATTTAATATAAAAACATATATTTTTGTCTGTTATAATATAAACACTTTCGAAGGAAAATTGCACACCTATCAATTTTTGATATCAACAACCAATAAATAAAAAAACCAATAAGCTACAACTACTTGGAAGATATATTTGAATATAATCTTATAATTAAATCTGTCTGTAACGCATATCAGCGTTACACGCGCAAATACTTGGCTTCACTCTGTTTTAAGTTTCGTGTTTGTCTTTTACAGCACTAATGTTAATTTCTACCGCAGTGTTGCCAGTAACTTTCACGAGAAAGGAAATTCTGTGATCAATGAATGTTAAACTTTTATGTTTGTGAGTTACTTTCCTTTTTTTTTCTTTTTCTTTTCTTCTCTATCCCATAGATAGCAGGGTAGGCAGAGGGAACCTGGAAATCTCATGTTAAGACACTTCGTTAAGGAACGAAAGTGAGAAATTTCCGCTGTTCTGGAGGCATTGTATATTGAGTGGCGAAACTCAACGCTGCACTTTGCCTCGTTACTAGAGCGATTACATTATAATTTTAATTATAAATTTCCTGTCCTCGAATGGGTATCGAACCCAGTCTCAGAACCCAGGACTGACAGTCCCACCCTTGTTTCTTTGAAAAAAAAATGTTTTTTTTTGCATATACATACATATTATTTGAAACTATTTAGACGATCTCTTAAATAGTAAAGCAAATAGAGAGTCAGCCACTGGAAATTTTATCGCTTGAATATAGTCGAATATCAATATGAAGTTAGAAAAACCGTTTACTCAGCACTTAAACTCGTACCACTCTACAATATCCTACTGATAGTATGAATACAAAAATCGGGTGCTCGGGCCAGGGATCGGCTTAGCCAATTTTGATAGGGTAGTTTGATAACTAACTAAGGATGATATGATCATAGGGATCCAAGAGTTGGTTCTAATCAAGAAGGACGCAAGTTCACTGTTTATTTTTGACGCAAGATACTGAAATGCATATTCGGTGGAGTACTAGGAGAATGGCATAATCACAAGCTCTACCACATGTATGACGAACCAGATATAATTAAGCCCATTAATGAACACACACAAGAGGGTAGGCAGAGAGAACCAAGTGTCAGTCACGACGAACTCAACACTAGAGCGAGGAAATGCAAAATAATTCATTTCCCCAAATCGAATTCGAATCCACAATCGTCGCGTTTATTATCAGATTGTTAATATTTTTATTAAAAAGTCTTAAGTAGCTATAGATTATCTATAGAAATATATGGTACTGATACAATAACTAGAATTTAGCATAATGAATATTAATGGGCAAGGAGTATTTCAACACTAGGTTCCCAGGTTCCATCTGCCTATCCTACTCTAGCGAAAATCGAACTCTTAAACATCGCTAACTAAACAGCTACAGTAAAAAAATAATAAAAATAGCAATTGTTTAAAATTACATATATCTAGTGAACAATATCTCGCGCTCCTCTCGCTCTCAACTGACAACCGGTTACGCCATCTGCCACTCACTCTTTAACTAGACTTATGATGCTTTTTTCATATTTTAAGATGAATGAAAAGTTTATGTTTTAGTGGAGTTCTACGTGGTTTACTTACAATATTAAATGTTTATAAAGAAAACGGTCAAGTATGAATCGGACTAGCCCTCCGGTGGTTTTGTCAATTTTTGTATGAAATTAACCATAGTTATAAGTTTAGATAGAAACTTATTTATCTAAATCTGCAATATAAATAAAAATGTTACATTTTCCTTTTATTTTATTTGTGCTACAAAAAATATATTATCTAATTTAACAAGTACGATATTTTTTTAAATGAGTCATCTAAAGAGTGGCGTGAACGATTAACATACGGTTTCCACAAAAATCAAGAATAGAATTTGTCATATTGACATCTGGATCTAAATGCAGGTATCGTAAAGCGTCTGAACTGGATGTGGCTTAAAAGGCGGGTTAAAGCGGGTTTATTGTATAGGCTGAGAGTTCTGTCGTGGTACATACGCGCTATCGGTTTGAATTAGAATCTCATAGGGGGGTTTACATTATATTTTTTTTATATTCCTCATTTGGTTGGCCAAATTGCAACAAAAATTTCAGTCATTTTAACACTTTCAGTTGAGCACACTATATATTTTATGGATAGAGAAAGTAGTGATTTTTAACTTCCCCTAACATATTTTATGAATTAAAGCCGTCGTGGCAAAGCGGTAAACGTACCGGTTGTGTCTTCAATATCCCGAGACCAATCGCAGCGTTAAGTTCCGCCTCGTAATACTCCATATACTCGTATCATATATAGTGTAAAATGTGTAAAGCTACAAAGAATATAGAAAAGTATCATTAAGTGGACGGTTTTCAAGAGATGCGGGTTCAATCCCCGCTACATCGAAAATTTTCAAAGGTTTCTAAAAATGAATTATTGAAATATACTTATAAGAAAATCATTAAATTTCTTAATTGCAAAGACAAAAAACTACTAAAATACTCTATCCATTACTTAAGGCTCCTATAAAATAAAAGTAACGACTAACTACACTATGAGTGAAATAATATTATTTATTTTAAAAATTCTTGTAAACACGTCGCGTCTACTCGTTGCAATGCTAACGCTGTCAAGAAACCGACAAATATGACAGGTATGTAATTGCAAATGTCCGCTTTTATTATTGTTTTCTTTAATTTTCTGAAATTATATAATTCGTGAAATATTCACAGCCATTCTGCAAAATAATGCTGAAAACAATCTTTGTGAAAATTCTGTAAGAAGTTTGTCTTGTAGATTTAAACATTCATTTCCTAGTAGAGTGTGTGACTTTGTGAATATGATGTTAAGGGCTGTAGGTTCGATGCCCATTGGGGGAAAATATTTATTACGTCGCCCAGCTCTGGTAAGTGATAGCGCCGCGTTAAGTTCTGTCACTTAACACGCAATGTCTCAAATACAAATAAAAAACAGTATATGTAATTACTAGTATGTGTAACTAAACGATAAAACGTTACAAGGAATTTGTGCAAATTTAATGACAATTAACATTAATCGACGTTTCTAAGTGCTGAATAGGAAATTACAGAAAGAAAGTGAGGAAATAGTGCAAAACAAGCTCTCACCTCTTGCAACTCATATGAATTGTAAAGGCCACACGTGAATCATAAACACTGCGACAGCCGTAACCATTAACATAATTTTAATTCTGGTACGTACTGACGCACGAATTAATTATTGTATATACGTTATATGTATATAGTATAGCTTTTGCGTGCGGCGTCGCTTGTGTGGTCGAATGGGATATATTAATGAAGATTTGTGTATGAGAGTCCTACCTAATCATAAATAAATCTTCTGTTTTTATAACATAAGTATAGAACTACCTGTAGAAAATATCATATGGAAATATATTATTATTTATTAATATTATTTTTTATTCGATCTAGTAACAAGGCAAGGAAAAATAACAAGAAAAAAAGAACAGTATTAAAAAGTAACAAGTAAATAAACAAAATAGTTCAACAGATTTCACATAAAATGAACTTTTAATGGTATTTTAGAAAAATAAAATTATTTTATTTATTTATAGAAAAAAAAAGTTTTATTTATATTATCAACTGAAATTTTAAAATTTTCATTTGTTCAATTTTTTGTCAGAAAACTAGTAATAGTGTGTAAATAAACCACAAATAGTTCTATAACGAGCTCTGAAGCCGTTTAGAAGTTACATCGGTTACAGTGCTAGAGCCACCATCTTCTAATACCACTGGTTTTTAATTAAATGTATTGTATTGTATTGATAGGGAAATAGGCAAACATAAATACATTCATATGAAATATTTATATATATAAATAATACAAATTTTATAATTGATAGTTTCTAAGGAATAGTTTGATAGTTTAGATACCGTTTTTACCAATTTTATTTTTAACACCTATTTCTAGAAAGTAAAGAAAAATAAAATTTAAATAACTAAAATAGAAAGAGATCCACTATACTACTAAGTAAGTACATTTTTTCTAAATAACTAATCGTACAATCATAGAAAAAAAATAAAAAGATGAAATTTTCACACTTTTTTCACACAAAGTTACAAGACACTACTAAATTTCTTGTAAAAAAGAAAGAAACTTTTAAGCCTAACCAGAAATAGACGCTAAAACTGATGAGGACAGGTAGTTCGATGGGGTCGTGGCCTATTTGCCTCGCATTATGCAGCAAATCAGGTCGATCGCTTGCTAATTTACTATTATAATATATATGTCATTATGTTTTAAAATAATGTTTTTGTGAACATTTTTCTCTAGGAAAGCCATTTTTTTTGGGGAATTTCTGGTTATTTTTTTATTTAATTTAACTAAAGTTGCGCTTAATGTTATTCTAAGTTGTTGAAATAAGTTATGGATACTGATATAATATTATTTTGTTTCAATCGCTTTTTTCGGGTAGTCGTGGCATGGCGTGACAGAATCTGACTATAAGGGCGACGCTTGTAGATTCAATTCCCACACAGGGGAACGACGTCATTAAACATGTTATGAAAATATATATGAAATTATTTTTTAAAATTTTTCTGCATAGCAAAGAAAGACAGATCAAACCTAGTGCTAAGGCACTCCGCTTCCCACTTTCCGCCCAATTTTCCAAACATTGAGCGTAAATGGGCGAAATAAAATGACGCATATTGCCTAAAAAATCCAAGAGAATGAAGATATTTCTTTCCCCAGTATACAAATTGAACCCAGAACCCCCCATCTTTCCCCTATCCCTTAAGCATTCAGACACTTTGAAACCACGGCGTACTTATTATATAGGCTATAGAGAAGCCAATTACGATCACTGCACCGTGCAGGCCTTAAATGTTTATTGTTTATTTTATTCAGAATGATATAGTTGTTCTGAAAGAAAATGGCTGCTGTTATCAAATTTCTATCAGAATTTGAGAACAAATTTAGATTAAATAGTTTTAATGATAACGTGAACAAGTAGCACAAATCTTAGTACATAACTTTCTCTTCCTCCAATTCTCCTACATTCAAGGGTTTCTGGTA
>FAPY01003796.1:248-11743 GCA_900067975.1 Heliconius heurippa | reverse complement strand
GGAACCTAATATTAAGATACTCCTTTTCCCATTTTTCGCCCGGCATTTTTGGAGTAAACCCTAACTTAGTGTCATTACCGAATATATCATACTTGCCTGCGATCTATATTATAATTGAGGCTGATGTAGCGCACATAATGGTTGTGGGTTTGATTCCCACTCGGGCAATAATCATATTTACATATTTTTTTATTTCCCCGCTCCGCTATACAAATATCGGCGTTGAGTTCTGCCTCTAAACGGTGTGTCTTAACTCTAAGATAAACGAACAAACATACACATACTACTCTGCATACTTTCCTATACAGGAAAATGCGTGAAACTGCTTTCTATATATAATATTACTTCAATTTTTATTTGGCATTGATTATTTGCGTATAATACGGCAGAGGAGAATTGGTCTCATTGAATTAAAAAGGAAGCGACAACTCACTAATTAAGTTAATCTGCGACGGCACTACGTAGTTAGAATATTCACGTCACGTTCAAATTTACACTTACATAATTAATTGTGTATAAACTTGTACGTATTTAAAGCCTTTACTCGTGTAAAAAGGGGACCATATGTCTGTAAAGTTATCATATTTTAAATAAATACCAAAAAAAGAAATAAATGAAATTCATTAACTATAAGAACTTTTACTATGCATATTATTATGAGCTAAATACTTTAGGAAAAACATTTCCTAAAGTATTTAGCTCAGCTTTATTCACAGTATGGGAACACCAAACACGACAAATTCTAAAGGACTGCAACGGAACACGTGGCGGCACCAGCACAATGCCTTTTGTTTATAATTCACTATTTAGAATTTCTGCATACGTCTCTAATTATACATTCCCTGAACGAACTTTATACGTTTGGAAGAATTTCTATACGAGACTATGTTTTTTATTGACATATAATTTTTTTTCGCTTACGGTGTATTCTAGCAGCTACCCTCCCCGCAGGGTAGGCAGAGACAACATGGAAAACTCTGCTGTGAGTGGAATACAGCGTGAAGCTGATTTACTTTCTTTTTTTTTCTTCTAATATATACTTTATATAATAAACATAATCTTATTTCATTATCCAATTTTGTATTAACCTTCACACTATTTCTACGTTTTAAAACTGTTCAAACTTTATTGTAAACTTTACTAATTTACACTAAATTAAATGTGGTTGCACAGCTTCCCGGGATTTTATTATATTACTGAAATTTATGAAAACTCATAATGAGAGTTACGTGTACACTGCACAGCCATTTCGTTATGATTTAGATATAAGTTATATTGAAGTAGTGAACCCGTCGTGCAGTGGGATTGAGGCTGACTAAAATGCGATAGTAGTAGGTTCGATCACCATTGGAGGGAATGATTATATTTAATTTATTTTCATTTCCCCGCGCTGGTAGACGAATGAATGACGAAATTTCGATAATTAGGCGAAATTTGGAAAACGGAATGTCTTAACACTAGGTCACCTATTTCAACTCTGCTATGCGGTAAAAACTGAACTCATCAAGTGGGTATCGAACTCATAACCATCGTTACATTGACACCCTTGTAACGCAGTGCCTGGCAGGCCTCAATATAATGTTATTTTTTTTAAATAAATGTACCTTATTAAAAATACTTATTTCTGTTAAATCTTTCTAAGACCAACTTGGGCGAGTTCCGGTGGTCTCAGATTAAACATTCCACAGATACCCGCATTCCGACTTCAACCTGTGTAAAACGGATATTTAACTTAGTGTACGTTTATTTGAACACTTTTACATTTTATATCATCAATTTGCTATTTTCTGTGGCTTCATGATCTTACAATCTTTCAGTGATTAAAAAAAAGATTGAATCAATTTTAGAACTGTTCAATGAAATGTCAAAGTTATATTTGTCAATATATTGGAAATTACTTATAATCTTTTTGTTTTTTTTTTTATTTTCCCGCTGAATCACGTATATAGCAGGGCAAGCAAAGGCAGCCTAGTGTTAAGGCACTGTTCCCAACGCGCCGATATGTTTACAGGTGCTGTGTCGCTGAGCAATGATGAGATAAATCTTCATATCATACAAATATTTTATTATTTCTATAATACAATACACCAATATTCTTAATTTAGAACCAATATTTAATAAATTTCTAAACGTAAAGACAAATATCAAATTTATATTAATATTAGATACGTTTATTACAATAAAATCATATTTTCAATTAAACGTAACTGAATATCATGTTTCGAAATCATTAATTCAAATTTAAATGGCGACACCTGAGACAACTTCAGCGCCAATAAATCGAAATTGCCTATTGGGTCACTAGATGGTTGCTTTAGATAATTTAGGTGCTTAATTAACACATCGTAGACGATCACAGTAACTCTATTGTATTTTATAACTGCCGATACGATATGTCGTTTGTACGACTTAATACTTAAAACATATGTTTAAGTTAAAATATTGACGCCAGTCGTGGGGCAAGGGCACAAAGTGTGACTGGAAAAGCGACTGGTTGTGAGTTTGATCCCAACTCGAGGAAATGAAATATTTATTTCAAATTTACATTTTCGCATTATTATTTTCTGCCTCCAGAATTCGGTGAAAAGTGAGGAACGGAGTGTTTTAACACTCGGTTCCCTCTGCCTACCCTTCTATGTGCAGATGAATATAAGAAAAAAAGAAATATTTTCTAATTATCTTCAAATATAAGTCCTTATGTAACTCAAGGACACGAGTTTGAGCTATTTGCTCTACATTTCATATAAAAGCACTGATCTTTTCTTTGCTATTTTCTGTTATATATATATAATGTATAGGGATAATTAACGAGAGACGGACGGAAGTGCTGTAGTGGATTCCATAATTAATATACCAACGTCATTTATAAGTGGAGAATGTGCTGGTTTTATTTAGAATGCAAAACTGCGTTGAGTTTCATTACACAACATTCAAGGTTGCATTTTATTATATAACTTTATATTTCATTTTGTTGATATACTCGTAACATGCTCAGAAAAAAAATCCCTTAGTGGAATATTAAATACGACGAATAGAACAAAATGATGACAACTGTCGATATGGAAGGAATATCTTCCACCCTTGGAGCAGACTGCGACTGTGGCTCGGTGGTTTTGGGTTCAATCCTGCTGCAGCGTTAAATTCCATCATTCATCACAGAGCGTCTTGACATTAGGCTCCTTCTGTTGCCCCACTAGGATAAAATCGAAATGAAAATTAATTTGAAATAATTAAACAAAATATAGAAGAAAGACAAGAAGTAACGCATTTATGATAAAATACTTTTTTAAAAAACGTGTAATAAAATTTTAACGTAGCGAGATTTGAACCTTTGCCTCTTTGATACCGCCGCGCTGTAACCACTAAGCCATACGTTCCAATTAAGGTAGGTAGAAATTCTTTTACGCTTGTTACATCTAACTATTTGATTTTTATACAAGGGAATGAACAGATATGTATTGAAGACATTTTGTTTGCTCAGTTATTAATAGTAACTGATTACTGTACGAGTATTCAGGTATTCTTTTTTTTATATATGGTCATGTTAATATAAATAAAAAATATTTAGGTTTTATTATTTCATTTGAACATTTAGAACAATGATCATTTATTTACTTGTATTTCATTGATAAAAGGTTTTAGACAGGAAACAAGGGCAACTTTTGATGTTGTTTCAAGTTTTAGGACAGATGTCCGGCAAGTACGAGTATCTGTAGAAGTTTTGAGTGCGGTCCCTCAATTTGTTTATAGGGGCATGCATTATACATAGACTTAGCAAAATTTAATTTTATACTCTTATGCTAGGCTTTGGAGACGCTTTTTTCATATTTCTCAACTTTTTTGGTAATTTTTACTATTCCGTTGTTGCATATAGCTGTCACGAAGTAATAGACACGTTTATTTACATAACTCTATTTATATTACTCTGTAACACTATTTACCGATGTAGGTTCTAAGAACTGGTGATGGTGCTGGTGTTTTTTTAGCCCGCTAATCGACTAATCATATGGACTGAATTGGGTTTAATTCCGCAATCGTCACATCACTAACTATTACTTATTCAAATTCACGCTGTATCCCGCGTACATCAGGGTAGGCCGAGAGAACCTTGTGTTAACACGCGGTTATCCAATCTACAACCAAATTTGAGACAGTGCGTGTTCACTGATGGAATTTAATGCCACAGTCTACCAGAGAGGTTAAATGTAAATATTTTATTACAGGGAGTGGGAATCGAACTCATCAAGGTTACAGTCAGACAGAGTTCCACTGACCATTAAATACCTTTCCTTTTAACGCAGCTAAAACTCAACTTTGTCTTTATACAAAATAGTGGTGCAACATCTTCCTGAGTTCCAAACAGGTATGGAATATTTATCTAAAAACAACAAAGAAAGTGTTAAACTCTAAACTTTAAACTGCTCACATCAACTTGTGTTTTATCAACTAATTCGCAACGAAAACAAAACCACTACAAAACTTTAATATATGTGCGCGGGATTAAGTTAAATTAAAATGTTTTCAAGTTTTATTTAGTTTTATAAGTAGTGTTGTTATAAGGTTGTTAAGATACAACAATTGTTGTTGTTGTGTTGGACTCCAAAACTAGTTTTGACAGTTAAATCTCTTTTTTTGTGAAAAAATCGATAGGCATGTAGACGATTTTTGGTCTTATTGGTTCGTCAATTCTAATTTCAATATGTTAATGATTAAAATGGACATATGTATGTACAAACGCATGTATGTATGTGTGTACACAGAGTTTATGACTGCCTCCGATTGTTCTTTTTTTAAATTATAGAAATTTATAACTAAAATAAAATTTTAAAACTTTCTTTACAAAAAAAGATTTGATACAACAAAAATGATTAGCCAACACTAGGGCAACTCTCTGCTCTTCTAATACAAAATGTATAATGGCCGTTTCATATAATTATGTTAATATTGATACATGTTCCCTATTCTATTAATAAGAAATTCGTATACAAATTCGTTTAGTAGACATTATAAAAAACTTTGTCCGAACAAAATTAATGAATGGCGAACTTCGATTCGGCTCAAAGATTAATTGTTTAAATCTGAGTCCATTGTCCGTTGTTGTCGACAGTTTTGGGCCCTTTTATAAAAATTCAGACCATTGTTTTGGACTCGATATGAAAAAAAAAAGTTCTTCACACAACATCAACTAACGTCTCATAACACTTCCCATACAATTTTATACTCTGTTACAGGGTGTTTAGAAATGTAAATGTGTAGCTGCAGCTTTTTCAGCGGCAGTAAGCCGTTTGCACATCTGAATAACGAGGTCACGAGGATTTTTGTTTTCGTCGGTCATTTAAAACTTTCATTAGTGAATTCGTGCGCTAAAAAATTCAAGTTTTTTTCTTAAAGTTGTTTAATTAAATTGTAGTTGAATTGCGACCGCGCCTCGCGCTTTACACAACAAATGTTGTTGCTCGCTACGACGCTTTATTTCAATTAATGTTTTATTTTATTTTTAGTTATTACGTGAAGGCACAAGGGTGTGAGTGTAACGCGACAGTTGAGGATTCAATCCGCACTCGAGGAAATAAAATATTTATTTACGTTTATATTTCCATTTCTTGTTATTCCATTACATGAGAAACGAAACGAAAGTAAATTGTGTAAATTGAAATAAAGAAGAAGAAAGTACGATTAATTAAATATTACTGACTCGCTGACTAAACAACATAAAGAAACTAATATGAACAGAACTACATATATTTTTTAAACCTTCTATTTCATCAAAATCAATACGAAATATATAAAAGCGAGCCATTATAACATGCGAAAGTAAATATCGTTATAATTAGAGAGGAAATATTCGACCAATTTCGGTTGGGTTCTTGAAATTTCCATTTGGTCTGAAGGGCAATTTTTCCCTACATATAAGTTACCCAATTTGTTAACGCCGGCCAATCCTACCGTCAACTCCGGGGCGGTATAGTCGGGTGAAAAAATGTCAAAAACATATGTAGCTAATATTTTTGTTAATATTTATGCATTATTTATAAAAAATACAAAAATATGGAATATTTTTAATCTTATTTCGTTGACAATTATACGTTAAATAAAATGAATTGAATAATATTTCACTAAGTCGTTTATCTACAATATTTATTATTTTGAATGACTATAAAATGCCTCCAATTATTATTGAGAACTACCGACTTATGATTAATTCATTACTACTCTCGTTTATTTGATTATCACAAATATTTAGAGCAAAAATTGAGATATTGCTTATGTTGGGCAGTGGAATAAAATTTTCCTCTCCAGAGGAAAATTTAGATACTAGATTAAAATTTAGATAATTCGAGTTCCATTCAGAGAATGTCTTCATTCCCCGAATGGAACTTAAGCTGAGAATATGACGACCTTAATCTTTTTATTTGCATATGAATACTTCATTAATAGTTATATAATAGTTTAAAAAACATTGGAAAATTCACCTTGATTTAAGTAAATAACTTTTGTATTACATTTTTTGGTTTTGTTAAACAGACAAAGCTAACCTGCTAAAATATACTTGTATTTAAAATAAATAAAATAGTAACAATTCTTAGCTAGTTTAGTGAAGATATTATTAAAAAAAGTTACAAGGAGTTTTCTTCAACATTGTACCTACAAAGAAGCTACAGGACGATGGATCAAACTCAGACGGGTCGGCTTTGCGCAAGAATAGATAAAGTTCTTCGTAAAAAGCTAGATAGAGTTGTGAAATTTAACAATATCTTTACATTTACATTGTATTATTTAGTTTGGATTGTTTACCGTACAAGAATTTTTTTTTAATTCTTAGAGGGTTAGCCAGAGAGAACGAAGTGCCATATGCTACGGAAGTACGAAATCTTTGGCATTTGTGTGCAAAAAATACTGGTTACTAAAACGAAAGTAACAGATTCCGTTCTTAACTGATAGACAAGCAACTGATCCTATAAGGATACCGCTTTTTCCTTTTGAGATATTAAACATTAAAAACATACCATATATATTGAATCTATATGTAACAATTTCTATTATAAACATTAAATTTGCAAATATTTAATTAAATTTTATACGCTCATATGGTCTGTATATACTCGTAGAAGTAACTTGTAAGGAGTTGAGCGTCGGTCGGCAGTTACTGGGACAGATGTGGAGAAAATTAATCAAGGTCGGGTAAAACATTATCTAAGTTTGAATGACCCTAACAATGGAGCTACTAATACAGCGATTTAAAATATTAATTATTTTCTCGAAATTCGAGAAATTTTATTTTGTTATTTTGATAGGAGAATTAAAAGTAAGACAATTCTTTTTATTTGTAAAGACTCTTAAAGAGTCTAACTGAACATTGGATAAATCTTTGATATTCGGTTTTATATACATTTTAAGTGGGAAACGTCTTAACACTAGGTTCCTTCTGGCTAACCTTCAATGTGCAGCATACAGTGTGAAGCTGATTTATTATTTATTTTATTTACATTTTTTAAATAAAAGCGCACCGGTAACCACGGACTATTGTAAAGTATTTGAACAGTTGGGTTACCAGAAATGTACAAAATTAATATACACAATTAATCCAGCTTAAGAATTTAATTTAAAACATGACGCTACTTTAGAGAGCACAATTATACGGTTGTCTTACAAGAATTAATGTGACGGGTCCCCTTTTAACAAGTTGTATGGGGGGCGTCGGACACCATGTAACAGCGTGTATCGCGTTCACTAATTAGTGTACTTATATTGCTGCTATAAACCTTTCATAATCGCATCAAGTCTACGCTTACCCTCCTAATGAAATTATATTATATCTCGTCGGGGCGGAGGGAAGTAAAGGAGAGACTGACAAATAATGAAGATAAAATAAAACAATTGTTCTTGTATTGATATCTCAGCTTGAGCTGATTAAGCTAGACGCCGGAGAGTCGCCATTAGGATTGCGTTCTTTTTGGTGGTCACTGTTTTGAATCTTTTTATTGTATACGAATTGTGCTCGTAGCTTGCAAATTACTTGGTGTAAACTAGATTGTCTCTTTTTAAGCTTTTTAACCTATGAGCGCAATTTACATTTGACGCCGTAGTTTAGTTTTATGAGTTACTAAGTTAGTAACGGAAGTATCTTATATACAGATATAGATGTTGAAATTATTATTAAACGGGCTTAAATTGAAAATGTTTAGAAGTTTTGTCACGAAGAGCATGTAAAGTTAGAAATTAGGCTGTACAAGAGATTTTGACAGTGCGAGTCATCGTCTTGGCAACATTTTACATGAAAATGTTTTTGGTGGGATATATATATATATATACAATATATCGACATAGCAACATATTCATTCTCTCGACGCCCAAAAAATTTTGTATTTAAGTTAATTTACAATATGTACGATTCTACGAAGTCCATGTACGTAATCCTCGAAATTTCGACATATTCAACATTCAACAAATTTATTTTGTATGTTTTTAGTACAATTTCATAGAACCGAGGTTTTCCAAATTAATATTATTTAAAATGGACTTGTTATTTAACGAAGCTCCCTACTTTTACCTTAAAATGTATAACGGATCCCGCAGAGGTGATTGTTTGTGAGCTAAATTAAAATTTACATTTATACCAAGCTACGAGCAGCGATTGCAGAAAAATAACTCCTAGAGCTCCGTATCATGCCTACCAATTACATTTTTTTATATTTGTTCGTTTTGTATATAGAAATAGAATATTTGCCTGTACTTACTTTTAAATTTTTTCTCTTGTTAATATAAAAAAACCATAAAGAGCTCCTTTTTTGTATAATATAGTAAAATTTAATGTTATCTTAACAAACAACCTTAATAGTATTCTAGCAAACAAGACCCATTTTCCAATAGAAAAAAAAACTGAATAAGCCTCCTAAAACAAAATCAGTAAATCCTGATTTCCTGGTTACTTACTTCAAAGGCCCTTTCTTTCCTCCACTTATCACTTGTCACTTTGATCAATACGTGTCAAAGCCAAGTTGGCACGCGGCTCTATCCTGTTGTAGCAATAAAATATATCTCATTGGCAGATGTTAGGACTGACGTGTATAAATTTTTCGGTATCGAAGGGCATGTAAGTATTATGAAGACTATATAAAATTGTTTAGTATTTTTTTTCTTAGTTTTACGCTTTATTCATAGCGTGTTTGCCAGAGAAAACGAAGTTAAATACTTGTACTGTTGTATTTTTTTTTAGCTTCACGCTGTTTCCCGCAGAGTAAGCAGAAGTTAACTAGTGCTAAGATACACCGTTTCCTACTTTGCTTCGAATTTTTGAGTGGAGGAACTGAACGCCATGCTCTGTCTTGTTACCAGAACGAAGAAATTAATAAATAAATAAATAATAATTCATTCCCCCGAGTGGGAATCGAACTTGCTACCATCGCTTTTACATTCACATACTTACGACACTGCGCCATGCTGGGGCTCTATTGTAGAAATGTATTATTTTATTTTCGTTTGTTTTTCGTAATAATGGGAATCGTAAAATTTTAATTTTCTCTTCCTGTAAGAATTTCGGAAAATCCCTGTAGTTTAGGCTGCACGTCACTCAGTAACAAAAAAGTTTTACAGATATAGATAGATCATGATACTTATAGGTTCGAATATTTCACAGGATAACAAAAATAAACATATTAAGTGAGATATTGATGTCTAGATACTCTTATCGTGTTATATAATATTTGCTGTAATAGTACGTATTTACATACACGCGTATGTACAATTTAGTGCCGAACACCTGTGCGTGTCACCCCACAAGATATGGATCGAAATTGTTGCCAAAATAGTTATGCAATCAATTTCACATCTACATATAGCTACATCTATGTATATTAATACTATTAAAGAACAGAATATTTTTTTGTATTTCGACGTATCTTTTACTTCGTAGCTCAGCATCAGGCTATGTTCGTGACAGTTATGAGTTGTAGTCCCACCCGGGAGAATTAATTATTTTTATTTGCCCACACGAAGAAAACCAATGGACAAACTTATGTGAGTTATGTCATTCTCTTCTCCGTCATACGTCTATTAAGCGGCACCTGTTGTTAAGCTAAGCTTAAGTCAGGTTAGCTCTAATTGGATCAAGAGAATAATATTTTTAGCTGATGCAGGTACTTCAGAGTGAAGATACTCCGTTTCTCATTTTCCGCTAGTTTCCAGACGTCCTTACCGGACCGAAGACATGAAAATTCATACCCTCAAAATAGCACCAAACCTACAACCATCACTTCCAGATAAGCACAATTGAAAACATAAAAATATCTTTGCAATTAAACAAAACTACAAGACTCAACAATATTTACGACATTTTTATATTAAACTGTTGATTACCAAAAGTGTGGTTTTAATGAAACAGGATACATACACATTTCATAGCGATCGCCGGCGAACGAATGCACGCCGTTATTGTGCGTCCCGCTGTCCACGTGTCATTTAGCGGGACAAAAACCGGCGCTGGACGCTTTGATGCAATTAGTGCGGGTTACGTGCTATGAAATGGACATGCGAACCTCTGTTACGAATAATTTGCTGTGTTACGTTATATCTACGGCTGTGAATTGTAAAACATTCTTTTTTAATAGGCGATGTTTATTATATATGAATATTTATTACGATTTAACTAGGAAAGTAAAGTTTTGGCATCATGGAATTGGATTCTGGGAAACGTATTGGAAAAATGTTTCACGTGTTCGTGTATTGATTGATATAAACAAATGTATTACGTTATGGGTATTCATTGATTTAAGTAACTATATTAATTTATATTGTATTATGAACAGAATCTTAATGAAAACTGAGAGGCCGGAAAAACAGTGGGAATCGAACCCATTCCGTTTACGGTTGCACGCTTGTTCCACCACTGGCTTCCTTATTAATATTATTTTTAATATAAATTTTGCAGTCAGTTTACCCAATATTACGAAATAAGAGTGTGCTGAAGTTTAAATTCAGTAACAGTTTCATTCACTGTTGATCACGCCACACTGATTGATGGATCGGTCGAACCTTCGAATATTTCAAGCCTTCATCGGAAAACCTGTCACCAACACGACGACACCTCTGAGCGACTTACGAGTACCAACGTACCAGCATCAGAATGTCATCTTGTATTCATAGTAAAATGTTGCTTTAACTGATGGAATATTTACATCTTTTACGTCTATAAACTGAGTTTATATTAGAAAATTATATTCATATAAAATTTAATAAATATTTTTAAATACATTTATCTAAGTTTCCATGTAAAAAATTGGAGCAAACTGTAGTAAGTAGAATTGGAGAGAAATGAATAATATGTAGAGGGCATAATAATGCCTCTATATAGCTGTGTTTTCTTCCATTCGAGCCATTTTGAAACTTAATAAGAGATAGGTCCTACTATTATTGATGATAAACACGCCACAGCCTGGCAACGTAATTACGTTTGTTTTTAAGGTTCCGCATCCAAAAGGTAAAACGGGACTCTATTA
>FAPY01003783.1:9605-22005 GCA_900067975.1 Heliconius heurippa | reverse complement strand
ATATTTTACCCTATATGCTGTTCTTGTAAAAGTTGCTCTGACGCTTCCAGCCTGTTTATAAAAATAGTCTTAATTATTTTATTCAAATAACTTTAAATTTATAATATTTTATTTGATTGTATATATTAAAAAATACAAATATACACAATTTCCAAACTTATTAAGAAATCAGTTCTTCATTGCTTTACACTATCTTAATTTCTGCGTTCTAAATAAACATTAACTTGGTATTTTAACCTAGACTCATTATATATTCTAAGTTAAGAAATGATGTAACATTGAAAAAATCTTACACACCTTTTTTTGTAGGTAAAAGTTTGTTAACCCTGAATTTCACAACACCTGTGGTATCTTGAAATAGATAATCTGACAAATAATCTTAAGATATACCTAAAGTTTCATAAATTTTCTTTGTCTCGAATCTCAAAGTGACAGATGGACATTATCTTATATAAATATATACGTGAGAGATAAATAATATGCTTATGACTAATGTGACAAGCCGATCCGGTTTGAACGGGACCGTCCCGTTTTTCACTTGTAGGTCTTGGTGACCCTACTGCCCTGTAATGCCTTGTCGGTGTTAGAGGGCACCGGGACATAAAAATGTCCCATTTTTCTATTGTCCAATGTTGCTTTTTTATACAGTAATTTAAAAATATATATAGAGTAATTTTATCTTCACCAATGAAAAAAATTAAATGAAAGCACAGTTTTAACAACTCTATATAAGCCTAATACAAATAAAACAAAAGAGACATTGCCAAAAATTAAAATGTGACGTTTTCATAATAAATAATAAAATTATCGTTGTTAAATAGAACGCCATTTATTAAGAATGCACAGCACGCAAACAGACACTAACTTATTTATATTTTGTATATCAAAGCGACATCTCACACGCCTCGTTCACGAAACCGAGTTGTAAGTATTGGAGGTGAAGTTAAACGTAGTTTAGGTTTATAATAGAAAATAGGCCTTAAATAAAAGGAGATATCCCTTACTCGTTCTGGTATGGTTTTAGAGAACGAAAGTGGCAGATCGACAACGTTTAGTATTTTTGTAGTAGCAGGAGGGTTTTACGTTATTGGTATCTGTGTCACACGTAATGCAGTGTGCAGCAAGTATGAATAAAAATCGTGAAATGAAAAAAAACTACGTCTATACTATTGACGAATTTTAATATTTTTTTAGTTATTGTTGTTCTTGCAAAACGAGCGCAGACGCTTCCATTCTATATAATTGCTAAAAACCAATGTCCCGTTTTGAGCCGAACAAAATGGTCACATTATATATGTGATCTGTATAAAGACAATTTGTGAGTTCGAAATGAAATTTCTTTGTATGAACGGCACAGCCTCTGATGATTTTTGATTCCCATTCGATGGAATTATTTATTTTAATTTTATTATAAAATATACCGAGCGAAATAGAAAACAGCGTGGAGCTAGCTGAACAAGCTCCACCATACAATGCGCTCGATTTGGATTAAAGTTATTTTTTTGTTATTTCAAATCTATTTTTGTATAAGCTACATTATTTATAGCTTTACGCCAATTATTATTAAGACATTCCGTTCCATTTCTGTTCGATTTAATATTTCCATTTCTTCTATTTTGTTTGACATGGAGTTCCGCCGCTCAACACGCTATGCTTCAAGTATATCGGAAGTGTCTGAACACTAGGTTCTCATGTTTTCTCTGTCTAACCTGGTATGTGTATAGCACAGCGTGCATGCGATGTGATACAGGATATTGAGATTATTCTGACAGAAAGCTCTATTATATATAATTTCACATGTATAATTTAAGTTCTGGAGGTATTGCGTACTTCGGTATTGGAGTGTCTTAACACTAAGTTCCTAAGTTCCCTATGGCTACCCTGATATGCGGGATACACGATTCCGAGATTACAAAAAAACTTTAATTTCATCGGTAAATTTTAAATTTTAAAATACAGTAGAGATTACTTCACACTACTTCTATTGCATTACATATTGTAGGGTACTAGATGGAGCTTCTTGTTTGTAGTCACCTAACCTAGAGCACTAGAAACAGTGTAATCTAATCTTTGCTATAGTCACAATTTAAGTTCATTTATTGTGTCTGTTACTTTCTGAATTTTCGAAATTCTAATAAAAAAAACAGATAAGAAATAAAACTCTAATAACGGTGATTATAATTCTATATTTCAAATTGAATATCAAACTACAATGCTTAAATACATTTTATATTTTAATAAAAAAGAAATCACATATGAACAGCCTATTTTGAACAAAACAAAAATATGAAATTAAAAATATATCTTAAAAACACGATTATAACGATAATTTTAAAACAATTTCTACTAAAAAGGTAGGTTTTTAATTCTAAATAGTAGAAATTGGTAGTACATTTAAACGGTCTTTTGTAGGTATTCATCAAAGAGGTAAAGTGATATAGAGAGGTCTCTGCCATCGTCCTTGGTGATGAACTGCTTGAGATCTGTGGTGTACCCGGCAAGGTCACGGACTCTCTTGGCATGGTATTCTATGAACTCTTCCTCTAGGTATTGTGCGATCTGGATAAATTAGTTAGAAAAAGAGATATATATATATATATGGGACAATTAATAAACATTTGTAACAATTGTGTAAATTATCTGTATTTATTGTTTATCGTATATTTGTTCTTCGCTCTTCTATTTCTTTTCGAAATCAAAAATAATTAAAAAATATATCCTCCTTCATACATAAAAAACTCCCGAAAAACTAAGCTAAGCTCAACATCACGAGAGTTATGATTATTGTGTATGAAGAGTGCTTGCTCCCTGATCTCCTCTACCTCCAGTTTCCAGGCTCAGGAACCCCAAAATCTACAAAACCCCTATAAACCCCAACCTACCTCAGCATCATGGGTCTTGTGATTGTTCCTTGTAGCCTCCTGGTGTATGAAAAATGCGCGCTCAGCGATCTCCTTCTCCACGTCCAAGGCGTGTGCGAGAGACTCCAGCTCCTGGAGCTCGATGGTGGAGTTCCTTGTTTCTTGGTCCTGAGAACTACGGGCGCGGAAATCCATGCTGCCGCCTGGTGGGGTTTGAGGTTAGTTAAGTGACTTTTAGAAGTTACATTAAAGATAATGTCCAAAGGTTTATTAATGAAATTGACATAGATTTTATAGATTGTCAAAAAAGATGATGCTATGAAGTTACTTTTTATCTATACATATAATAAGAAAGTAAAAAAGGCGCGAATGTACATTGAATACATTTACAAAATAATAATTGAGGGAGGCTAAGGAACAGTAATAGAGCCCAAATCCACAAAAAAAAATTGTCTGTTTGTCTGTTTATTTGTCTGTTTGTACTCGCTAATCTCCAGAACTACTGGAGAAATTTGAATATTTTTTTTCTATTGTATAGCTATTAAATCTAGGCAACATGTGGGCTATGTTTATTTTGAAAAACTAGATACCTAATGTGGAACCTTAACAGCCTGTCTAAACTATAATAGATATAAATATAGTGCTTTGGGGAAAATTGAACAACATGATAAACAATTTCCACCCACATAACAAAAATGAAGGTCTGGAGTATCTGATGTGGAACGCTAGCATCCCATCTAATCTCTAAGAGATATAAATATACCATATGAGTAAAGGTTGATCAACATAACAAGCACTTTCTGTCCATATAATATGAATAAAGATCTGGAGCAGCTGATATGGAACTCCAGCCCAGATATGCGTGGTCATAATCATGTAGTTGAAGCGGGCAAAGACGCGGACGGGCTGCTAGTTTGTTAATATAGTATGGATTAAATTATTAAATGACAACACCATTGTGGTACAGTCAATAGTTACTATATAGGAAGTGCCCTGGCCTTAATAGAAAACATATTTTAGTTTGCATAAAAAATTCTTACATCTTTAAAATTATTTATTAGTTTTTTTTTCATCTTCACATATTTCAAATTTAATCAGTCATATTTTATTTTACTAATAAGATCTTCATCAGATATTTATCAATCTTTATTTTACTTAAGACAACCAGTGTCTAAAATAAAAAAAAAACAGACTGCAAAAATAAACCTACCTCTCAAAGTGACATGTTTAATAATATCAATAGTTTTGGCCCAAGCGTCATCCGACAGTTTCTTGAAAAGTTTGCTGAATCCAAGTCTGTTAGTTTGATAGTTATTGTAATATGCAGCAGAAAGGAGATATTCATATGATCTCCTGAGGTGTAGATTGGCGTACGCTTGGAGCTCCGTGGCCACGTTGCCCTGGTGTCCAAAGTTGCCGTATATTGCGTTACAGCTGGGTAAAGCTAGGGAGAAAATTCGGAGTCAAACTACGTTTATTATATAGCTAGAGCGTTAATTAGACTGTGAGTTCTAGTTAACCTGTAAAAATAACTTAGTGCGTTGAATGAAGAATGTGGTGCTGCCTACCGTGCAAAAATACGTGTCGTTGCTTATGTACTTAAAAATATATATATTATGACCACCATTTATAAGAAAATTAGTTCTGCACAAACGGGCATAGACGCCAACAGTGTTCTTAAAAACTTTAAAAAAAGAGGTGAAGTAATGATGAAAGAATAATTATTCATTTGATTTAATTATCAATGCAGTTTTAAGTATAATTAAAGTTAAAAAAGAACAAAGAAATAGAAAGTGAAAATAAAATGTCTAATCCAATTGACTACTAATTGAAACTTAATACGAAAACGACAAATTGGTTAAACAATTAATTGCGTAAGTATCGGATTTGAACACCCATCGGAGACATTCTATAACGAAGCTCTTCCAAATAACTACATTATCTTATCTCGTAGATTATTAAATAGAAGCCCAAAGAAACTTATCTGTTAAATGTTATAAGGAAACTACTTTATTATAAAAGTACCTATAATTTAGTAGTTAAATAAATAAATATTGACTTAAATTGAATAAATATCATATAGTAATTAGACTACTAGTTATAAAGTAGTCATTGTTTGTAAATGTAAATAAATAATAAAAATTATGAGGTCACTGTGGTGCGGTGTGATAGCGTTAGGCAATAAACGAGGTAGCTGTGGGTTCTATCCCCATATAGGGGATTTAATTATAGCTTCCCAAATAATTAAATTATATTATATAATTATATTAGGGTGCCGTGGTTTGCCTACGACCGACGTTAGCGCCCTGAAGTTAGTTCTAAATGGCAGTGCATATTTCATTTTAGAAATACTCCGAGTGTACAATGTGCAAAAGTTCAGAAAACTTAACTCCAGGGAGGTCTGTACCTTATTTTACGGCGGGGAATTACCCGCAACGTAATGGTTATATTAGTTATAGATTATACTTTATTAAGTCATAAACATATTTATTATTTATATATGTGTAAATAATAAAAACAATATAAGAAATAAGCTAGAAGAAGTTCTAGAAAATGTAAAACGCAAAAAATAACGAACTAAATATGCTTTATTCCATGTGGCATAAAGCATATAGTTTTTTTTATATATATTTTATATATAAAAAGAAAACCAAGTATCAAAGTGTTCTCTGGAAAGAAGAACAGAATGTCACAAATTTTATACAATTACATTCTCGAATTGAATGTAAAGTTAAAAATAATAAAAGAAATAAACTTACATAGACTACTGGTCGCTCTACCGCACTCCAAAGACACTTCATTGTAGCAAACCTCCGCCGATACAGCGCACAGCGCAAGGCAGACGACAGCGATCACAGCCTTCATCATGCTATTGAATGTAATGATAGTAATTCATATTAATTATTAGATTCATTAAATGAGTAAATAATCATTATTTATTTTAATTATTACATTAAAATGAATTGCTTCTGGAAGCAACTGAACCCAGAACTGTTGCTCTTATAGTCAGTAATATACTGTGCCGCCGTGCCAAGACAATCCATAACAATAAATATTTCAACCTACCTATAACAATATCTTGAATAAAAATATAAAAAGCTTGATAAATAACTAAAAAACTTACATCACTCAAAAAGTTTTGAATGACAAGTCATTACTATAAGATACAAAAAATCTGTTCAAGCTCAAAGATAAATATGTTAAATTAATACAAGTTTGTTTCCCGGTTATAATCTTTTATATCAAAAAACTATTATCAACAATTCACAATGAATTAATAATTAATGACCATATCAAATAAATCAAAATCAGCTTCACACTGTATCCCGCAAACAGCAGGGTAGGCAGAGGGAATTGAATCACCAAGTTCTGAAAGCATTGCATGTTGAGTGGCGGAACTCAACGCTGCAGTTTGCCTTGACACCAGAGCGAAGAAATGAAAATGTAAATACTTCACTTCTCCTTGAGTGGAGATCAAACCCACAACCAGTCGATTTTACAGTCACACTTTGTGCAATTATGATAATATTTATTTACACTGTATGCTATTATAGCATGGCAGGTGAATTTAGGCTCTGTATTTATCTCAAATCTGATAGATACCTTGAGAAAATTTAAGAGTGGCCATCTTCATTCATGAATTATAGTCTATAAATAAAATGGCATCTTGATCTCAAGATTGAGTTGAGAGTGTCAAGCCACTGTGTCTGAATTTGAGACAATTCCTGTTGAGTGGGGGGAACTCTATGCCATGTTTTGTGTTACCAGAACAGGGAAATGAAAATAATTAATTACCATTAGCAGAGATGGAACCTACAAGGATTATGTTTATAGTCAAACATTGTGCCATTGTGCCACAATGACCTCAATAAATTGTTGTGACAGGAAAGGCATAAACAATGACTGACATTATTTTATTTATTAAGTATGTATTTAATAATCATTCAATCAATATGTAAGTTTATTAATATTAAATGTTTTAAAAATCTTATTAAGTTTTGTAATGTAATTGTAAATAGAATTTGATTTACTTTCATCAACTTACTATTTTAATTATTTATGTTAATGTACATAGGTCAAATGTGTTATTATACAGATTATTATTATACAGAACTTCAAAACATTATTGTTATATTTTATATTATCCATTAAAGACAACTTACCATAATATACGGCAAAGAAAATAAAATATGACATTGTAATCACACTTGGCAAGATTAATTAAATTAAACAAGATAAAACCAATACTTCTACCAATATTGCTGTTAAACTTTGATTAATAGGTTATTATCTTAATCTTTATTAATAAAAATATGATTGATTAATCAATTATAAATAGTAAATGGGTAGTTTCTTACCTTTTTGCGACTTTAGATAGTGGTTTTATAAGCGTGCGAGGATAGATGCGTTGAAAGAGAAGCCTTTACACTCACTGGCGCAGAAGGCGACCTCCCAACAAAGGCTATTGATAAACTTTGAGTTGAAACAAAATGGAAATATATATTACGAATTATCACTGCTACAATAAATAGTATTGTGAGTGACACCAGCCACTTCAAATGTACTTTGTGGAAATTTTACGTTAGTGTCGCCAGGTTATTGAGTCTTATATCCCAATTTTTTCGAATATTTGTCTTAAATTTTGACGTTAAAAATTTGTTTGGAATGTTTGTAATTAATTTGTGCAACGTACTGTCGATTTCGTTACTTAATTATGGTGTTGTTTGTTTTTTATGAACGTTAAATAGTAGAATAATATCTTTAAATGTGGGGAAAGTTGTTAAGCTGGTATATTAATATATCCTCCCCTCCCGCCTCGGCTATGACGATTGCATTGCAGCTGTTAATCGTTGAGGTTTTGTGTTCCAAATGCTTTCATAATATTTCTTTTTCATATCAATTTAATACATTCCTTTTATGCACAATATCCTTACAGTTGTACGCTTATTAAAAATAGGACAAAAAAATATGATAGCAATAACAAAAACTTGTTTAGGGGCTAAAAAATTCCACATAATTCTCGAAACCCAAAACCTCAATATTTTATCTCGCTCACTCTTATACGTTAAGTCATATACGTCTATCTCGCTCTCGCATCAAACAAAGTCATTTGATGTAGGGACTTGGAACACAAACACTTTAGTTTTACCCATTGTGAGATTCGAGATGCTTTCGTTATCGCTGCGTACTACAATATAATCTTGTATTTAAAATATAACTCGAATACTTTTGTCCCAAACCTTTATTTTGTATTGATAAGTTGCCTTCTGCACCAGTGAGTGTAAAGGCATCTTTCAATTGGACGTTACTGTGCTATCGTTTAACTATTTAACATAATTCAGATTTTTCTATACCCTCGTCAAAAATATCTGTGATTTTATTATAGAAAAATGAAGACGATTCTTCCTTTGCTCGTGATTTTGGCTGTCTGCTCTTCAGCATTCGCCACACAATGTGAGTATTTGCTTATTTGTAATTTCTTTTATTTTTTCACCCGTATAGTTATAGCTTTTAACGATTCTGTCAATTAATTCATTACTTTATTAAAATATATACATAAATTTAAATAAACGCTAATATTTTTTGTTTTTAAATGAAACATTTGCTTAAGTTATAAAAAAAATATAACGCGCAGGTAGAATTTGACATTTGTTTAAATATGATGAATGTATTTATTAAAAGTATTTATAATATAAATTGATATGGTACAGTTTACTATATACGTAATAATTTGCGTTTTGGATTCATTATTATATCATATGATAAATAATTTCTTTTTCTTTTGTCTGACAATGAAAAGTACTATGGCTTTTTTAATTGCTACTCCATTTACTTTTAAGAAACAGCCCTTCCTTCTTTTTTTATTTGTACACAATTGTTATATTACCACAATTCTTCTGTAAATCAGTTCCAAAAAAACATTTATTTTGATACATTACTTACACCTATAAAATAGAGCTTAAAGTGTTTATAATATGTTGCTTAAGGAAATCCAGTGAAATTGTATACAATTGACTTTATTGAATGTTGATAGGAAGTAGCACTCTATACATGACTGACATTTTATATCAATTGATTGCTTCATTTCTTGTTAAACCTTAGTAAAATTTTACTGATATTATAACCTTAAGGTAAGAAGAGGTTAATGCTCTTTTCCTCATAAAGGATAACCAGAGGCCAGTCGTGTCACAGGAGCACACCTGCAACTGTAAATATGACAACTTGTGGGTTCAATTCTACCTGTCCTGACCTGATAAACTGCCTGTGCAGATTACACCATGAAACTTAAAAAAATCCTAATATCACAATACTCCATTTCCCATGTTCTGCCCAAATGCATATGTCAATTTGGCTTATCCCAAATTTATCTAATTCCCCCAATTGTTAATGGGATCCATAATCATTGCACTTATGTTGAAATGATGTACCACTGTAACACAAAGGCAATTATTAAATCAAAATCTTTACAAAAACTTATAATTTATACTATAATAATAATAATAATTTGCTGCCTAATTTGACACAATAAGTATGAATAACTGATAAATAAATACAAGTAATACTACAGAAAGTCTTTATAATGATTCATACAAAAATCCTTTTATTTTATATCACAATGATAAATCTAGCTTTATCTATGTATATGACACTATTAGAGGTTATATGAAATAAGTTTCATTGAATTGATTTTGATTGATTATTTATTGATTGTCAATTGGTTTGATTTTCATATTTGGCTTTCATGTTTTTTAGCTTTACACATCCCACATATTACACGGCAGGTGGCAGTCCTTCCCCACATTCCATGTTCCTTGTTGAGTGGCAGAACTGAATGTTACACTTTGTCATACCAGAACAAACTATTATATTTCTTATAATATATTAGTATAATTATATTATTTTTATACCTGCCACATTTATCAATAAGAATAACTTATTTTCTTTAAATTTTATAAAATAACCAAATTATTGCATCTGAACCTGGGGACCTAGTATTAAGACACCCATTATTTTATTTATTTATTTATTATGGCACTTTTGTTACCCATTTTTCGCTAAACTCTGGAGGCTTTTTTGTGTTGAGTGTCGAAACTCAACAGTGTGCTTTGCAGAAGGCATTGAAAAAATTTTTGAATGGGAATCGAATACATTGATTTTGTTTTATAATAAATAATGTATCATCATGAGCTATTGTTATGTCAACACTTTTTTATTAAATATATGAGTTATAATAGGTTTAATATTAAGATTAGTTTCAGATTTGATAAATCCTTTTTTAAATATATACTGTTTATAGATTAGATAGTGATTATTGAATGGTACTTCTCATGTTACTTTTATAATTTTAAAATGTTAGGCCACTAAGTATAGAAAAATGTGTTAATGAAGGTGCGGGTTTGATTCCCACAATATTTTTTTTTATATTTTCTATAAATATGCTTCTCATTGCTTTTCTTTATCCTTATAATTGAAATTTAACAAAAATGTTATTCAATAAGTAATATGTATGATGTACTGGAGGTAAGCCTAGGCACTTTATAAACATGGAGAGCTTAAAATATTGTAAATTGTATTTATTTAAACCTATAACTGCAGTGTTGTGTCAGATATTTTCACAACAAGTTATAATTTTAATGTAATTTATATTGCCTTGCTCGACATACTCGTACATAATTATATGGGCTATACAACACAAAAATAATTTTGCAAATAAGCTCATCTTTAAAATATTTGAAGCGACGGTTGTGGGTTCGAACCATACTTAGGGGAATTAGTTATTTCAATTCCTCGTTTTATTAAGAAGAAAAAGTGCGGCGTTAAGTTCCGCCATGCAACACGCATTCAGAAATAATTATTAACACAAAATTTTCTATGTTTACTCAGCAACATGCGGGATACAGCCTGAAGCTATATAAATATATATTTTTAAAAGGATTTATATTTTATTTAAATATATCTTTCTCTTAAAACTTTATCGCGATGCTTGATCACGTAAACTTTATCTAGACGACGTGGTTGTTACAATCTTAACAGATAGTTACATTTTGATGATATCATGTATCCATGGCCGCAAATGCCTAAATCTATTAAAAATAAAGCCACTTGAACTATTACTTACTACATATTAAGGCCGTCTGGCGCACTGGCGAAAGATCAGACTGTATTTAATAAAATGGTGTGGGTTAGATCCCCACCCGAGAGGGTGATTATATTTTCCATTTTCATTTAATTTTCTTTAGTTGAAATTAACTTCCCGCTTCACGAATTTTTATATAGTAGAAGGTACCTAGTATTGGCAATGGTAAATCCTAATAAAAAAAAATCAATAAACAGAATTAATTTTTTGCGTAAAATAATAACTTAATTCGTTTTAACGAAATTCAATCAATAATAAATATTCAAAACAAAGTATATACAAAGTCTACTTTGTACTCATGGTCAAATTGCAAAGGTCGTTCTGTCAAGATGGCGACGCGGCTTTTGGCAACGTCATTGTTCATTTATTAATTAATTTTTAATGAAACAAAGAAAATAGTATTCTATCTAATTGAGTTATAACAAATTGTTCAGTTTTATTATCTTTTATTATTTTTATATATTGACAACTGTTAACAACTGGAGGATTTTTTGTTTTACACTTTTTCCCGCGTATTAGGATAGTCATAGAAAAAGTAGTGACAAGACATTCCGTTCTTCGCTTTTCGCCTGAATTAGAGACGTTGCGTGTTGAGTGGCGGAACTCAACGCCTGAATATTTATAGTACTTAAAATGGTTATTGTTGTACCTCTGTTTGTTACTCATTTAACTTTCGACGGAAATTGCTGAATAAAATTATCTTCCGTTAAGATCTCTTTGTCTACGCTGCAATATTTGGAAGTTGTAAGCAAATAAAAGTAAGATTATACCATCTCACTAATCTAGTATATTCGTTCAGTTCAACAGTTCAATAATTATTTGTTGGTTTACCCTCTATATGTTATCAATAGAAAAACAAACAGTAATGACATACACAGATAATGAATACTTGGGTCACATTTCTATTACGCATGTTTAATGTATACTATACTATTGCATTTTTAAATTGAAGATTTAAATGACTAGCTAGTTAACGAGTTTCTGACTCCGCTAACATTATTTCTTTTAGTACTTAGAATATATTAGGTTACATTAAGTACTTACCAAAAATAAACATGTTTAAAACAACCTTTGCATGCTTGCAAACTTGCTGAATATAAAAAATAATTATCATTATATTCTTGTATTCTTTTAAAAGCTTAATTATTATGTAATACAATACAAAATAATAAAATAGCTTTATTTGTTATATTTTTATAACAATTTTCCTTACATAGAAAATTCATTAAAACAATATTCTATACATTTGATATCATCCAAACAATGGAGTGACATATTTACATTAACTCTAAATTAATGACGCGATTTTAAAGTAATTGACACAGGTCTAATCGAATTAGATATGAATTAACCTTCACATCTAATTCGAAAAGCTTTTATATATAACTAGCGGCCCGCTCGC
>FAPY01003754.1:0-12588 GCA_900067975.1 Heliconius heurippa | reverse complement strand
TCGGCATATAGCAGGCTAGGCAGCGGGAACCTAATGTTAAGACTTAGTCCCCCACTTTCCGCCGAATTTTTCAAGGCATTGCGTGGTGAGTGGCGGAGCTCATCTTTTGGCTTTTGTCCTAATACCAGAGCGAAGAAATGAAAATATTAACGAATAATAATTTATTGCCCCTAGTAGGAATCGAACCCAAAACCGTCGCGTTATAGTCACACCCTCGCCCCTGAGCATCGAGAAAGTAAACATCTTAAAATCATATAAAAATATCCAAGTTGCAATATGACCTTATATTAGCATGTCATGCAATCCAGCTCCCATTGGAATGTGGTCTGGCGGGTAATATAAGACCGGACCCTTGTAAATTATCAACACCTATATACCAATGCACTTTTTGCAACCTGTAATTTGACGATCCTAAAATAAAATAATGTAAATATTTCCTCTTAAGCTTTTATAGCTTTTTAATACTTAATATTTTTTTTTATTTTAAGAGTAATACGGTAATAGTTTGTCACAGTACACTTTGGATTTCTTATAATTTTAATAACAATTTTTAAACTTAATAAAATATAAATTAATCTAAAAATTAAGCTAACATTTCTTTGATTCCTCGAAACATAGCGAAAGTCGTCTTACATGAAATGAGGGAAGAAAGAAAAATCATGTTTTTTTTAAATGTACATACTCGTATTATAATACAGTATTTTCAAAGTATTTGACGTAACGTCAGCGAAGTCAGCGCTAGCTCCCAGTGGAATGTGGTCTCGCGAGAAGGGAATGACCGGACACGCTCATTACACAAACATGCACACACGCATTTCTAGCCGACATTATTTTATTTAAATAAAAACTTTTATTTAAATAAAGCTTTTACTTGAGCGGTTCTTAGAAACAGTTCTCACAAGCTATAGATGAAAAAGTATTTTTTCTAGCCTTTATAAACCTGAGGTTAGTAGCGGCCCAAAGCGTGTGACTGTAAACGTGACGGGTTGTAGATTCGATTCCCATCCGAAGAAATGAAATATTTAATATTTTCATTTGCTCGCTCTGCTCTCGAGGCCAAAGCCCGGCGTTTAGTTCCACCTCTCAACATGCAATGTCTCCTGAATTCGGAGGAAGATGGGGAGTGGAGTGTCTTAACAATTATAATAAATAACAATAATAAATTAAAGTACATTAACAAGACCATAAAACGTATGTATGTATCGAGACTTATGATAAGAAGAAGCATAAATGGCAAGCTGTCAAGGTTGTCTATATTTGCTGATACCATACAAGTCTAAGAATGACATAACTCTTATGGAAGATATTATCCTATTGGTTTCACGCCAACACTTACAATATCAGGTATTGTAGATAATACTTAATTCTTTAATTCATTTATGGAAAAGTTATGTATTCCTTAGGTACTTTCTAATGTGTCTATATATTTATTTATAGAAATATTATATATTACCTGGGACGTCGAGGTGCAGGGACACAAGCATGACAGACTGTAAGCGCGATGGTCGTGGGTTTGATTTCTCATTCGGGGGAATGAAATATTTTATATATTTTTTTCGACATTCAACATGCATCGCCTCGAGAATTCGGCGAGTGAGTTAACACCAGGTTCCGCTTCCCTGAGGTTCCTTTCGCTTGGCCTGCTATGTACGGGATACAGCGTGAAGCTAAAAATATATTATTAATATTACATAGTTTCAAACAATAATAAAGTGTTTTTTTTAATTCAAAGCTTCTTAACTTGTTATACATAAAAATAAAATAATTTTGATACTTTATTTCTTATAAACGTTTATATTTCAAACTTAGTTTTTTAGTGTTGTATATAAATTACAAGTAAGGATATATACATGTACGATACGCAGTCGACATAGAGTACACACATCACTGCATTTTCCCACCCAACCTCCCCTTTGATTGAATTCTATATGACCTGAAATTTCCCAGAGGAAAGCAACTTCCACAGTAGAAAACATTTTGTATTTCTTTTACAAAAAGAGTAAAACTATGGTACTATTAAAATAAAAACAATATCTCATTATATAACCAAATCAAAGCTGTTTTAGATGCGATTAGATTCACAAGCTAAAATAAAAAAATATAATCATATAAACTTTGTCACGATTCGATTTAGGTTGAAAACTATTATACAGGTTGTATTTGAATTGGTTAATAATAATCATTTAGGAAAGTAATTTGAATGTTGATCTTTGAACATTCAGAGCAGTCTAGGTTTTAAGGGAGGTTAAGGTATTTTTTAGCTAGTTCTAGAATCTCTCCACTCTCTCTCCAATAAATAAAAATAAACGATTCACATGCGCTTAGTTGTTGAAACCTTAGAAATAATTATCCGCTATGAAAAAATGCAACTTGCAATTTAAATTTCCTGAACGCTATGATGATCGACGTACTCTTAAAATTGTGTTTTGTTACAGCTATTAATTGAAAATAATAACATAAGCAAAATTCATATTTCTGATATCATAAAATATTTGAAATATAAAATACAAAGCCGTTCTACAGATACAATATAGACCATACAGTCATCAAGGAAGACGTTTACTATAGTGAATGTCCGTACCTCCCGAGTGCCTTGGCATAGTTATTCACAGTTCAGCTCGTTCATACTAACCACCTGCCCACATTATTTAATACATTTTCATCATATTTTTGTTATTTAAAATGTATTTGATGTTTATTAATATTTACTGTCTTTTACTCTGGCACTAAGGCAAAAGTCCGGCGTTTAGTTTCGCCACTCAATAATTTCGGCGGAAAATGGAGAACGGAGAAACACTAGGTTCCTTCTGCCTACCCAGCTATGGCGAGGTACAGTTTGCTTTTTTTAAACAAATTTATTTCATATTAGTGTATAATAACATACTCTTCCTTAAGACGTTCTCTATAATTTTCATCGTAAATTGCTTCGTTTACGTAAACAAATGGAGGTCAAACACATCTTTATTATATCCTTTAAGGTTAATAACAACAAAAAAAATATTATATACTATGTATACTCATTTTAATAATAGCATTTTTTTGCTTCCAAGTTTGAGGTAGGTTATGAAATATTTTTAGCAAATAATAATACATAGAAACTTTCTCAAGAATTCCAAGAAAGGAAACCAGCGTAAAGAGTATTTTACTGGAAAAAGCGTGAGAGTAAGCGTTGTTTCCTATGTATGAACATATTTCCCTCTATTATGCAGTTTCTAATGGAATAGGTAGCGTATGTATAATATTCCTAATAGTCATATTGTTACGAAATAATGTCAAGAGTCCCGCAATGTATGGCGACATTGATGGCCTTTTATTGTAAAGTGACCCTAGACCGGCGAGTGAAGTAAATGTCAAAACAGTCGAGAAATTCTTTGGGGAGACATGCGCAGAAGTGCGATCAATGCACCCCGGCGGAGTGCGCGCGCCACCCTCGCTCCACCGCGCCACCGCTATCTACGCAGTTCCACACAAAAAACACATCTGTAAAACCGAGCTCGTTCATAGAATCGCCCTTGAGTGAAAACTTCTGTCAATTTGTCATTTCCCAATTGTTTTTAAGCAGCAATCAGTGTCCAAAATATCATTATCATCATCATCAGTCAGATTAGATTTAACCCATTAGCAATCCTACGCGCCCACGACCAATTCTCACCACTGCACCTCAGTTGGTTAAGAGTTGCGTGACTCATCGGATTATCCCACTGGTTTCGTTCGTTCAATTTGCTCGGTTAATTGTCTCTACAATCGGTGTCGGGTGTGATAGTGCTTTCGGATGCCGGAGCACCGGCCGTCCAGGGCCGTATTGATGAGCGGGTACAGGGACCCGGCTTAGTGAGGCCTGCGCAACCAGCAGCAGGGATGGATGACTGCAGCATCTTCTACGACGACGACGGTGACGCGCAGTGCGATATGGTGAGTCTGTGTAAATCTACTTGAAGGATATAAAAGATTTCAAATGTTTTTAAAGTATATTTTTACTATTTATATAAACTTATCAAAGCTTATTTTAAATAATAGGAGAATTACGTAACTATGAAAAAAGCACTTGCAAAATTTTCACAAAATGGACGTTCTATTTCGTTATTGTGCAATACCTACTTTCCCAATGACACGGACGTCTTTCTTTGACAATGCCTACACTTCTTGAATAAAGTACTAAGTCATACCAATTATAAAAAGTGAGAAGTATTCGATAAATTACTACAATATGAACTTTAATATTTTTTTGTATAGCAGTAGCACTATATACTTACTATTAATATAAACAAAACGATATATATGTCTACTATATGTGCATATATTTATAGCTGTATGATTGTGTCGAGGAAATTGGAGATCCTGTATTGCATCGTGTTGTAAATGTGAATGGTAAATTCTATGTTTCTTTTTATAATTTTAAAGTGAAATAAACTTTACAATTACGATTTTCTATTGTAATCCAGCTATATTTGGTTAACTGGAAAACTTATCTAACACCTGTTAAGACATAGTTCAGAGTTAAATTATACACTTGATTTTACTTAAAGACGCAAAAATCTAGGGATTATACAAAAGTTATTGCAACGAAGTAATTAAAAAAGAAATTTTCTATAGTTTAAATTAATCTTTACTAGTTAACAATAGAGCGTACTCAGTACAAAAAATAAATTAAATCTTGTTACAATAAGTTTCTTCTAGTGAAAGCTGGGGAAGCGGCGCACCGGTGTGGACTCGTGGGTAATCAATCTGTATGTTCACGCACCCACGCCATTGTAATTGTATAACAATTACATTTGCCACAACTATGAGATTGCGTTATATTTCAACTTGAAATATAATAGGTGCTGCTTAACAGTTTATATAATGCTTTTCGGGTAAACTTGGCACGAATTTACTTTTAAATTAATATTGCTATCGCGTTGATGAAAATAAATACTCATAAATGTATTTCGACATCATGTTTACTTTGACCTTTGAACAAAAATAATATTTTATGCTTTTTTTTATGTCTGTGAACGTTTTATATTAAGGACTATCCAGAAAAAGTATAAAAGATCAGTTTCATGTTTCAATTTAGGTGCCTTAGAACTTTGATATCCAAAGCAATAAAAATAATAATTTTACAATAAAATTAAAATATATGCAACATTGTAGGAATTGAGTATACATTTTTAATTAAATATACTTACTATGCTAATAATCTTTAACTACCAGTAAAAAGGTGATAAGACAGAAGCCAATGATAGTTCATGGATTGTTATATATTTGCAATTAAAAATAAAAGATAAGCCTTAATAGTACGCACGTTTTTATTATTTTTATTGGCCTCGAAATAATCATTTCATTTTGTACTAAAATTAAAATGATAGTATGTTTTTTCCTTAAATAGAGTGAATTAAAAAGAAACAAGAAACAAAAAGAGGGTTAACTGTTTATTCTAAACTAGTAGTGTTTTGCTTTAAACATTTTTAAGATCCTATTCCACTAAGTTATATTTTGCCTTATTTTTGAGGAGAATGCCCTACATTAGTGCATTATCGACAAAAGCGAATATGACAGCCAACTTCTATTGAATCTCTTCATTCTCCTAGATACCATGAAGCTGCAGCAGCCTAGACAATACTTAGCACTATCGATCTGTAACTCCATGCCATTATAATGAGGCCGACACACATCCTGAACACGCGACGCGGATAGAAAAGCGCTGACCTATTATATTACAGGTTTACTTGAACTAGACCGTATTATCTAATTGCGGTGTCAACATTATGTTCTGACACCTGGTTATTTACATGTTTGGGCTACTTAAGTCAATATTCATAGGTCAAAGTGTTTACAGATTATATGTCTGTCAAAGTGTATACAGCTCTTCGGACTTCTTATTAGAAAATGTTTAAAATTATAAAATATTATTTTTCTTCTAAATAAATGTACATACATATATAGAATGGAGAAATTCCATACAAGTTATCATATAAACTATCATTGAAAGAAAACCATGACTGCTATTTGTTATGCATACAAATATATTTTGATTTGTTCCGTTTGTTAATTTAAAATATTTACATTGCATCGGAAAACTATAGAAGTTCATAATATTTAATACTTTTTTTACTATAGGATTTTTTTTATTTTAAACAGTTATTAATTCATAATTATTAAACTGATTTTAAATTTACTTGACGCCATAAATATCAATCAACCTGTTTCATATATAAATAAAAATTATTTCTACAAATATTATTTTACAGCACATTGATTATGTATTGGAAACGATCCTCGAAGATGTTTGGAAGTAAATATAATTTCTCAATATTAATGGCCTTATACTTTGACTTGCTCCATATCTACCTTTTTACAGTCTATATTATAATTGTAAATCCGCTATAACTAAAAACCGACTAGGTTTATGTCATACTTGTATTAGTCGTAAATCACAAAATCGTTCTAACATCTCTAAGAATGGAAAGCAGATATTCCAATGTCTGTATCAAATTACTTGAGTTGTGTGAACGCAGTGCCCAGTGGATGAATTATGGTGAACGGCGCGGCCTTTGATTGCATCTGACAGAAACATGGAATAAATTATACCTTCCCATAGATAACCTTAAGGTAACTCATAGCTATATTCTGTATTATTCTGATTTTCGTTTAATTATAACGCTATTCTTTCAATTTAAGAACGACTTATTTTTATAATAGTTAAATGTTATTGTTCATAATAATATTTTTAAGCAGATCCCACGATTATTATTTCATAATATAGTATTTTTTGCTTTATTTGCAAGCTTAGGATGCTATTATAATTTAAAATTATTAAAATTTGGTAAAGAATTATAGAGATTCATTTTAATAAGAATAAATAATATGTTTAGCCTACTATTCATAGATAAAAGTGAATGTTATTAAAAAGGAAAATATTATTAATTGAACGGATTTTACAGTAGGCACTTATTAATAGAGATTTTAAAAGAAAAAAAAATCTCTTAACAACATTTTCTTATTTCTGTATCAACACACACTTATATTAATATTCTTCAAACAACTTATTACAAAAACCAAATCAAGCACTGGTGATCACATCACAACAATTACTTGGATATCAAATGACATTAATTAATCATCACCTCCTCTGTCGTCTGCATTATGATGAAATATGTGATATTCAAATTTATTATGTTGGTATACAGTAAATTATAATGTAAATATAACTGTCATGGGGCGCTACGATCGAATATACGTAGATTAATATATTTAGAAGGCTAAAAACATAATTTAAACGTATTTTTAGCTTTTCAACAGTCGAATACTAAAATTACAGAAGCAATTGCATAGCATTGTTCACATGAACAGTGTACACAATATAATTCCATAATTGCGCAGTAACACATATGTTATGTGAATATTACAATCCGTTTTAAATATATTATTTAAAATTTAAAAAAAACACTGGCCATAGTAGAACAACTTTTGATAGTAAAGTCTGATAGCTGGTTGTGAGTTCGATCACCAGAGGAAATTTTTTTTTTGTATCCTCTGCTGAGATTAACCGCAGCGTTATGTTTAAACGCAATGTCTGGAATTTGGACGGAAAATGTCAAAATTCTTAACATTGAGTCTACTCTGCCATATCCGGGATCCAGAGAACATCCGAGAAGCTGTAATAAAATAAAAAAAAAATGGCACGCTCGAAGCGCCATAAATAAAGAACTGAACTGAACTGAAAATAAAAAATCCATATATAGTACTTACATACTGTTATGTACGTACCTACCTATACATATATCGTTGTAAATTACTTGAAAAATGTCTGACACTTTAATAGTATAAAATTTCCAGCGCAAATTTATTATTGATGATGTCATTATCAATTTTATGGTAGTTCGACTACCGTCACAAGACAACAGTTTGGTAAAAGTTATATATATATTTGTTATTGTTACTTACTTTAGTATCCACTATTTTCACCTTGCACAGTAGGTTTATAATGCAATTTGCAGTTTTTATCTGTTATGCTGTTACAGGACAGCTTAAAGCGATTCTTGGTAAGCGTAATCGAATATGTTGTCGTTTATATACATTAAAAATTGTAGAGTTTTATAAATTACTTCGATATATTATATAATTATGATAGAAAATGTTTTTGAGGCTAGTCGTGGTACAGGGGCACAAGTGTGTGACTGTAACGCGACTGGTTGTGGGTTCGACCCCCATTCGAAAAAATGAAATATTTATTAAAATGTACATTTTCTTCGGTCTGGTGTTGAGGCAAAGCGCGGCGTTGAGTTCTTCCACTCAGCACGCAATGCCTTTGAAAGTAGGGAACGGAGTATCTTAAGAATAGGTTCCCTCTATCTTGGTGTCTACTGTGTGCGGGATACAGCGTGAAGTTGATTTATGATAGAAATATGATAATTATTTATTATATTAGACTTTTCTATAAATAATTTTAATAATTTTACTCTTTAGTAAGGAATTTTCTTAGGTAATTTAAAAAATATGTAAGTTAAAAAGTAAAATGTTTCACACAGTCGGCGTGTGTGGTATGCGTTAACGGTTTACATCAATTTATTACAGCAACCGAGCCCCTTAATAAGGCTTATGCAATCGAGACTGGCTTATCGATGATGAGCAAAAATTGTCTTTTCATTATGAATCACCGTTTATAGGAATTTATGTTATACTGGGGGTCAATTGGGTAACAGTGAACTAAAATAAATATTACTTTATCAATAAAAATTATAAATACATGGATTGGATTTTTTTTTGCATCACGCTGCATATCGAATATGACAGAGTACGCTGGTAGTTGGGAGCCAAGTCCTTAAGACACAAATATTAAATATTACATTTCCTCGAGTGGGAATCGAACCCATAACCGTCGCGTTACACGCACACCTTTGTACCCCTGAGCCATAACGGCTTCTAAACCTTGATAATATTTGACATTGAATAGTATTACCACCATCGACGCAAGGACTGCTACAGGGTACTTATACATGATATTTATAATAATTACCCTCAAGTTCCATGTTATCTGAAGCAAGAGGCTGCGAGGAAATGAGCTATCATTACCGTCTCGAAGCTTTGAATGGGCTAGTTAGCTTTAAGCGCTGTTTCGTCGTTTACAATGTGTTCTTTATTTTTAAAGCTTTAAGAAAGATATCACAATGGTATGGGGTTTTAACCGCAAATGACAACTGACAGGCGCGTCCGCCTCGCTCCCGTTATGTCTGGATGTTGGAAGAATACTTATATCTTTTCTTTCTTCAATATCATTTATTTCTAACTTAGAATGTTTTAGTTAAAATAGATTAAAATAAAAAAAAAACAAACAATATTTTTTTATATAATATCATTTTTGTAGATGAAAGTACTGGCATAAGAGTGTGACTTTAAAAGCGACTGGTTTTGGGTTTGATCCCCATTATTCCCAAATATTATTTTTTATTTCTTCGCTCTGGTTTCGAAGCATAGCGCGGCGTTGTGTTCCGCCAATCCACACGCAATGCCTCCACAATTCGGTGGAAAATGGAGAACGGAGTGTCTTAACACTAGGTTTTCCTCTGCCCACCCTCTTGCATGGATACAGCGTGAAGCTGATAATTTTTGCAAATAGTTTTCATAAAAACATTTATACTTCTAGTAGTCTAGTTATAAGACAGCAATAAGAAATGTCGAAATTGTTGAAGCTGGCAGCAAAATATAATATTCGTGTTAGATGACAATAATTTGTGATGACTTTCGCTTACTTGGATCGTGATCGTCCGTGTTCACGAAGCAGCCGGGCTATTTGAATGATCTCAAGCATCACATTGAACTTTGATAGGCCGTGAAGGCTTTTGTATAGCTATGCAGCGGTTATATGAAACTTTTCCCATGCATTGTGTTCCTTTAATTGTAATTTTAACGAGTGTTCATTACAGATAGTGTTGGGCAAGTTTCACTTCGTACTTAGTATTATACTATAGTGCATTTTTATAACAATATTCACATAGCACTTCTGTTGCGAATTCGAAATATTTCAACTTTCCTATTTTTAGGGTTCCGCTCCACAAAAGGTGAAAACGGAAGCCTAATAGGATCGGTTTGCTGTCCGCCTGTCAAGACCATTTATTTCAAAATTTCGGAGGTATCAAGCTGACATTAATATTAAATATTCATTCAGGTCCTGATGAACGCAAAAAAATTAAAAATACAAGCATTTGTAAATTGATTTTTCTGCATTTTTTTATGAAATTCGCTGCGTTATTAAAAACCATACAGTACTTCCCGTAGACTTAAAATCAAAAGTGAAATATTATAGGAATTAAAAAAATCATTACAAACTTATAATAGTAGTTCATTTGGGCAAACTTAAGTTTATCAACTTTTATAAGTTATACTTCCCGTTAACCTGAAATTGGTACAGAAGCTGCGATGAGTGAGTTCGACTCGCACTTAACCAGTTTATATTTGTAGATATCGATTGCCATTCAGTCTGCAAAATTAACTTAACTGTATATCGCAAGAAACGTTATGTTCTAACAACGTCGTTTGTTTTACATCAGAGACAAAATATCTGTTTACGTGCATTGCAAGTCAATAAACCTTGAACGTAAGTTTGTAACCATTAGCAGAGATATGCTAAGCGGACAACCAGAGGACTGGCTCTCGTCGACCTGGGGGTCAGACGCTTCGGGTTGCTTTACAAAAGATATCACTGCCAACAATAAAAACTGGTTATATTTGACACGTGTAACTCGGTTTTAAAAGATGGTACTTTTAAACCCTTAAATGGTACTTCAAGTACCATTTAAGTATCTATTAGCTTTATTAAAAGTATCTATTATTTAAAATGACACTAAAGTATCATTATATTACTGCATGTCCCTTATCATTATAAAATTATAATCATCATTGTATTTTAACTGTTTTAATACTGAGATTTTCATTATATTTTCTTTTAACAAACAAATTTATAAAAGCTACTAGTATCCATATGATATTTATAGACAATGCCTGGACGTAAAATTTCTCACGGCCTTAAAAAAACACGTAGATCTAAGCTCTGATCTTGATATCTAAATTAAATAATCGTGAGTATATATAATTTGGTACTGTTTCTGCGTTGCGTTTATTTCACCATAACAACGAGAAAAGTTGGAACTGTTGGAAAATAAACAATATCTCTTTACAACATATTATAGAGGGCTTAGGACGCATCCTATTTTTGTGGGTTATTCAATATTAATGAATATGCTAGAATTGTACGATTTCTAATGAATTAATAATTAACAACTATAGTTGTAAATGTGTTTTACCCACTTGGAAAGGAATATTACTAGGGTCCCATTAATTAATTAATTAAAAATTTCTTTTAATTCTGAATCTTTGGAGTCTAAGACATTTTTGTTATAAAATTATCGCGTTAATATTTAGTACATACAACTAACAAAGCAGGGTAGGGGATCAACATTCAAAGGGTAGCATTTATATTTTATCAATAAATAAAAGACTAGGTCGTGGTGGCGCAAGATCACAAGAGTGTGATAAGTGTGATTGTAACGGTTGTGGGTTCGTTCCTCACTATAAGGAAGTGGAATTATTATTTATTAATATTTTAATTTCCCCGCTCTGGCACCATAGCAGAAGCCCGGCGATGAGTTCCGTCATTCAACACGCAAAAATTCTGTCAAGTGGAGAACGGAATTTCTTAACACTAGGTTCCCTCTGCCTACACTGTTATAAGTTCACTTATTATACCGCGTGAAGCCGAAAAAGTAAATAATAAAAGACTTCAAATTATATTCTACTAAAGATTTCTAACACTCTTGTTGTTAAATCGTTATGTAAGAATGAAACAATGCTATAGGAGAGTTGTACGCCGTAGTTAGTTCATCGCTATCTGCATCATGTTTTATGTATTGTTGTAGATGGGTATCTCTATGGTAGACAGATATGGCATAAGGCGGATGCCAGTTAAACAATGGACTCTCAACAAGTGACGTAGAGTTGACATATTTGGCACCTTATGTTTAAATTAACCTTTTAATTTCTTATTTTTTGGTCTGACGTAATTTTATGTTGTGGGCTTAGTAATAACATTTACAGCTTAATATTATGTTATTAATAAATAACGTTTCCTTAACTTAAATAATAGAAAATGGTAGAAACAAACTTCATATTTTCCATATACATATAAGATAAATAGATAAGACTAAAGTATATATTTATAATAATAAGATAAGAAAAAAAATTAACTTTAAATAAAAAAAATGATTATTGTTTATATTCTTTGTTTAGATATTTTATCGAAATTCAACCACATTCGATATATTTATTTTATTGATATTTCTAAAAGAAGGTATATTATTATTTCAAAACGTCTCATTCAATATTCACATACTATCACCATTTAAACTCATTTCTTCTGCTAGGGTTCTTCAAAGAATATTCAAAAATTAAAAATCCCAAGGGAATACTTTGCGTTTGCACAGACATGTGGGTATGTCATATTCTCTGTGCAAATGTTACAAAGAATTTAATATTCGCAGTACCGACAACTTGTTAGTTTAGTTGAACTAAATTTAAGAAAGCAGCCCGCGGCAGTGTTTCCAGGTTGGTACG
>FAPY01003716.1:368-18559 GCA_900067975.1 Heliconius heurippa | reverse complement strand
TGTGGCGTGGCATACTGATCTAATTGGGAAAAGGTGATATAGCGGAAGACTGTGGCAAAGCACCTACTTCCGCGCATTGTGGGTGGGAATGGTGTCGCGGGCACTTGCAACACTGTCTCTGGTTTACTACTTAAGGGCGAAATACTAGAATGTAGTAGATCTAAACATCTTTAGTATCTTATTTTTAAAGAAAAGATCGTAAATACCTATTTGTAAGTGTGAGTATATTATCATGATATCTTATTAGCATTTTAATCTTATAGAGTTAAAGTCATCAGTTTTTTTTCAGTTCCACGCTTTTAGTAACATCAGAGAGAAGACAGAGAGAACCTAATTTCAAGATCCTCCGTTTTTTATTTTCCACGCAAATTTTAACGACGCGCTTTGAATGATAAGATTTAAGTACCTAATAAGCAGCATGTTAGATGACGGTCCTCCCAACGCCAAAATTCCGGATTTTATCTTACTAAAGCGAAGAAATGAAAATTATGTACCTACTCTACTAATATTATAAATCTTAGTTTCCCCATATTAGTCTAGTAAGTAACACTGAAAAAGAAAACGTTTACACTAAAAGATCAATTCCAAATTATAGTTTGATTTGCCTTTCTGGTAAATATATTTAAATACTTAAGTATGCCTATATCGTTGACACTATGCCAGCCTACCACAATTGCCTCGCTTACATACATAGTTTTTGTACTATAGATATTAAATTATTTCTAATCTTACACCAAGTGCAATAAAGTAGCAAACATTTTGAAACTGATTATTTTTAGCTATAATTGGCTAATTAATTATATAATATAAATATATTGATTTAAAATGTTTAAATAATATAAAAAAACATATTTAAAAGCCCCTAAACTCAAATGGATATATGATAAAATTAATTCATAATATGAATTAATTTAATAATAGAATATTTAGTCAGTTATTAGCCTCAATTCTGAAACAACTTAGCCAGACTTTATCAAATAGTCTATACGCTATCTAGTAGTGAGTAAAGTTAATTGCCATATTGGTTAGTGCCATCTAGTGTCATTTTGTATAATCCCTATTTTCACCTTCACGCTGTATCCCGCATGTTGGAGGGTAGTCAGAGGGAGTCCGGTGTTAAGACACTTGTTTTGTTTAAATTTTTCATCGATCTAAAATAATACATTCTATTTTAAAAATATTTTTTCTGGCTCTACTTTAAGCGATCACTTACAAAAATGCAAAGTTCAGCTAAGCCTCGCGAACTTTATTACTATAACATTTTAAGAAAATTTAAATTAGAATATTATTTTTTATTATCTTAAATTTAACTTTATATGATATGTAATTGTTATCAAAACTTTGCTTTTTGACAATAAAATTGGGTAGAAACGTCGACTAGAAATAAAAGAAAATGATTTTCAGTTGTTTTTGTTTTATTTACAATATATTAATATTCTCTGTTTTCATTCTGTTAAACGTTGCTCATAATCAGTCCAGGCACTGTATATATGTCAAATTAAGCTTCACATATTATTATAATTTAAGTAACAATTTAGACCTCACTTTTTCTATAAAAAAAATACCAATAAAAACGTAAATTCTACTCAATTTATATAATATAATACAAAACTACAATTAGCATTATTTCACTACATATTTTCATTATGACAATTATAAATGTAATAAAAAACGAGGTAATTAAGGATTATTACTAATGATGTTTTTATGCATTTCAATAAGATAATTTGAATAAACATGTGCTATTTTCATATAGTTTGTAAATCTATGTATACAGTGAACTAACCTGTTATTGTAAGTTCCCGAAACATAAAAAAAATATAAAATTACCAAAGAGATATAAAATAACATCGATTTTTTTATAAAATCTATGATAAAAAAGTTAAATTAACAACATTAAAAATCATTACTACATTTGTCTACAAATTACTATGAAATTAAACACCATAGGAGTTTATTTAGACCAGAGATATTACGGATGTAACATTTCGGAACTGGATACAGATACGGATATAACTAGTTCCGGATTCGTTATGGATTATTTTCTGATATGAACATTAATTACAAGAGTATTTCGGATAACAGATATCAAATGGTAGATACTTTAAAAAAACTGTTATTGACAGTTTGTGTATCTATTTTTAGTAAGTTCTTTATACCGATACCAGGCAAAATCTAAAATTGAAATATAGTTTTTTTTTTTATTATTTTGGATATTCGATAGTTTAGATTACACTTACGGAACTCCGTAACATCACTGATTTGAACTACTATATAATAGAAATTAAAAACGATCTACATTAAACAGTATTAAAACGCTTATTTTAGAATATAGTTAAAAAAATTCTTACACAAAAATATGAAATCTTTTTTTATATAATTATCTGTGAACATGTTCATTTTTTATTTTATTTTTATTATTTAGTTATTAATGTGCCAATTTGATAACGATTACACGAATATATTATATCAATCTAAATACTAAGATTTATATTAAAATAAAAATGATAGAAAAAGTGAGGTCCGAGTGGCGCTATTAACAGTTACTATGAGAGCTAAATATTATATCCTTTTTAGCTTCATGCTATATCTAGCATATGGCAGGGTTGATAGAGGGGACCTAGCGTTACCGTTAGCGTTCTGTTCCCCACGTACTCTTCACATTCTCACCTGCGCGAATTCTGCATTCTCTCTGAGCGAAAGCGAAGAAATGAAAAAAAAATCATTCCCCCGAGTGGGAATCGAACCCACAATCGTCACGTTTACAGGCGCTGTCGGCCTCTATAATAAGCCATGAAATGGATCTTTTTGGCTTGAATTCATTATATTGTACTATTACTAACAACACAGAAGAACATCAAAATTTCAAAAGTTGACATCGAATTATATAAACAAACATAAAGAACATAAAAAATAATATAAACATATGAAAAAAATGGAAAAAGGCAGTTTATATGCATTTTGGCGGCAATGGTGTTAATAATTGCATCGCATGCAAGAGAAAATTATGAAACTGCTAAACACATATACATACATAAAACTACAAAATGAATTCTTTATCAGGTTATATCTAAAGGTTAGACACTATTTTTTCTTTAAGTACATAATATTTCAAAATAATTTTAATTAGTAAAACGGTAAAAAGACAAATAAAGTTTTTTTTTATTCAAACAATTAACTTTTTGACCTCTTAAAGAGAGGTATCTAATGACATTTTTTTTGTTATGGTCAACTAAGCTTTTTAATGTAATTAGTACTTGAGTTATTTTTTATTTTATTTTAAGATCGAAAACCGAAGTCGCATTTCACTACAGAAAACTACACAAAAAAATACTTTACTGAAAGCTAACATTATTATTGTCATCTTTTTTGGAATTAATAATAAAAAAAGTAATAAAAATCATTTTTGTCCAACTTTCTGATTCTCTTGTTCATTAAATATACGCCACTCGAATTACTGTGAACATTTTTGTATAAAAATCTTATTGTCATCAGATTCAAGGAGTGTCCCTGAATCTAATAAGACAATAAGTTGTAGTGAGTGAGATAAGTTTAATAAAATATTTATATTAATATTACCTGCAGTATCGTAATCTAGTGGTGAAATGCAACGTCAATTAACTTTACAGATAAACAAACAATAATCATTATTTTATTTAAATAAAATATCATGTCCATATATATAAATAAGACTATATAAATTATGCGCGCAGTTTTACTTTAATCGAAGTCGTTATATGAATGCTTTTCAAAAAAAAGCCAAAAAATAGTTTTATGTTTAAAACATTAACATATTTATGATCGTACTGTTTAATATATATTTTTAGCATTTTGTTTTTATATTGATATTCCATTCATACAAAATCTCCGTTAGATGTTGATGCAATTTGTATTATAATTTAAAAAAAATGTGACAGACACATCAACAAAATGTCAACAGTAAATAAAATTATAAAGAACTGTAGCTGATTTTTCATTTCTTATTTTACAATTAGGTATTTTTTCATTATCAATGAAAATAAGAAGACTTAGTTTTATTATACAATTCATTGTATCCGTACTGACTACGCGCTAAAAGGCACAACGGTGTTTCATCGAATAAAATATATATATATGGACGTGATATCTCAAAAACTTTTAATCTGTAATAATGTTTCCAGGGACGTTAGGGATGTAACATTTCAGACCCAGATACGAATACGTTTACATGGATACTATGGTGGGCACGGTTCCGATTATAACATAATTTCAGATTATTCGTCTGTTCCGGTTATAAGATTTCCTTGTCTGTTATTAACAGTTTGTGATATTTATTGTTTAACTTTTTCTAGTAATAATATGGGATTCTATTACGGCTACCGGATATCCAATAGTTTCAGTTAGAGTAAAAAAACTTTATAATATTCATTGTACTGATGTAGTGGACACTAAAACATTACAGCAAATTCAAAATATTTAGAATAAATGTTAAATTACAGAAACATATTAAAAACATCACGTAAAAGGACGCCATTTACAATACAATCTTTTATGTGCAATTTGACCAAAATATAATTCTATAAAAGTAACGACGTCAAATGTTATTATCTAAACTAAATAGCAGATCTCACAGCCATATTGCACATAAAGCTGTCAACTAATGTGGTTTTGTTTAAAACAAATGCAGTTATTATATAACATTCAGTGGTGATTTTATTCGACGTCAATTTAAAAAAGTAGAGAATCAATGGACCCGTTGCCATAGCAACATGTATGTCACTTTATACCGAAGTGTGTATTGTCAAACATATGGTAGTGACGTACCATATATGGTGTAAACGTTTGGTAGTGCATAGACATATCACTTGAACTCGTGTCTTGAACTCCTCTTCATTTATTTTATTAATTTAATGTATTTTTATTCATTATGGTAAAAAAAACATTTTGCTCTCCTTCTCTATATAAACTATATGTATTATACATATAGTTGATATAGAGAAGGAGTGCAAAATGTTTTTGTACCTCTGTCAGCAAATTTTTAGTAAAAAAGAGTACAAAGTTTTTGTTCTAATTTCGTTGTCGAAATGGCAGTTCAACAATTAATATTTACTATTGTAAACATTTTAAGAATTATACACTTAAATAGGTGGTATACGTCAAAAATAGTACTTTTTACATAAAAAATCCAATTTGACTATGATTAAATGGCGTCCGATCACTTAATATTCGCCCACAAAATTTATACGTAAGTAAGACGGAAATTTAAATAATTTACTGTAATAATTTACTATAATTAAAGTATAATAAATTATTACAGTATTCGTGACTACGTACTAAAACTTTAGCTTTTGCCTTTAATTATAAAACTGATGACTAAAAAAAATAGTTATAAATGTTAGTGGGATGACAGAGATAATACAAAACGTTACCGTAAAAAACTAATATACTTAGTGTTAACACAAAAAAATCCAAATAACAATTTACAGGACAATACTGACCAAAATCACCACTGTTTATACATTAGCTGGTAGGTTGACAATACAATTTAATAAAAAATGATGATAAAAATAAGGAAATAAAATTCAAGGCAGTCCTGGAGTGACATCAGCACTGATTGTACAACATTGATTAGTAGGGAGACAATACAATTTAAAAAACTATGGAATGGGGGCTATTGCTGTTGTGGTCACCAGTTAGCGCTCTTAGCGCGTAGGTTCTCGAAGTATAGATGTAAAGTCAAAATTGTATTTAGCTAACTGTATGAATTTTAACATCATTACGACAACTTTTAATATCGTTAAGTATCGTTAATCACTTTGAATATTTCGAATTAAAAAAACAAATACTTTGTTCGCATAGAAGCTTTAAAAAGACAATTTTTTTTAAAAGCTCTAGCATTTATTAATTTACATTCTCTATTTGCCGAAATAATTCATAAATCGCCACACAGTGATAAAATTCATTAATTAAAACCACGAAGGCTTACAAACAGTGAAGTTCAATAGCATTTGACATTTTGAGGACCTAGCTACCTAACTAGAATTGTCACGCGGTGGCCCCCATTAACTGAAATTATAATTAATATATAGAAATACAGTAACAATAAACAGGACAGTCCCGCAGTAAGACCAGCATTAGTGAGTAGGGTGACATCACGTGAGGCGGCACGAGGGCAGGCGGCCGCAGGAGGAGTGCCAGCGCCGCTTGCACTGCGTGGACTCGGCGTCGGACAGCTCCGCCGTCGACATTGTGCGGGAACCGTTGTCACCTAATTCTGTATGAGTTTTATTTTTATCATTAAGTACTATATAAGAATTTGGACATTTCGATTATGTACCTACACATATTAGTGGTCAGAGCTTTTGGAAGGTGTTGAAGAAGCAAAGGTTCAATCCCGCTCTCTGAAAATTTTTATGTTTTGTTAAAAAGGGGATAAGTTTGTATCATATTTCATAATATTTAGGAACCTACATTTTAGTATTGCAATTCAGACAGATTTTAAATGTGTATCATTCTCATTCATACACTTCCATATTGAATAGCAACTGACTAAATAAATATATTTGAATATATTAACCAAATTCCTTTTTACTATTGAAAAAGATGTCACAAGGCAAACGTTGATACAATAAATAGCAGATATATTTAAATACAAAAAAATATTTTGTTACCAAAAAAAATTTTGGTTAAGGCTATTGAAGTGGTCGTGTATTAAATTATAGTTAAGAAAATGATTAATTATGTTTAGGGACATTTTAAGTAACATTTTTATGCTACCGATTGTTCTGCAATCAAAAGGAAAGCGAAAAAGTGATGTCAATCGTTTTCCTCTCCTAAATGCACGATTTAAAAAAAACAAACTATTATATTAAATTAATACGTAGGTAGCTATGAACATGCATATTTATTAGCTCAACACTATATAATATGTAATAATTAAATAAATAAACGGCAATTATAAGCTGTTAATAGTTAAACAGGATTTGCGTCGCAGCGTACTTATAATTAGATTAGCCGTGTTAAGTGCGCGTGCTCACTCGATAACAAATTGTAACATTATAAAACCTATGCAGGGTCACTTCCATGCTACGAACCTAACTCAATGAACATATACGAGCGCGAACTTGACCCTCTTTGCAACATTCTGAATCTGTAATATGCAATTCAATAATCTAAATACTATAAAGTTAAATTTTAAACCGTATTTTTTTCTGCTTCACGCTGTATCCCGCATGTAGCAGGGTAGGCAGAGGAGCCTAGTATCAAGACACAATGCTCCCCACTTTCCGCTGAATCCTGGAGGCGTTGCGCGTTGAGTAGCGGAACTCAACACCGCCAAATCATATAACGCCATTTCGACTCTCCATAGTTTTATAAGGTTTCGATTACTTAATAAGTTATGTCATTCAATCACGTTTACACTAAATTTATAATTTATATATTTATAAGGCCGTGTATGTGATAAATAAAAATTAAGTATGAATCCAGATTTATATAAAACATTCTAGTACTGTGGAAAATAATAAATGTAGTGAAATGTGTTAAATGATAATCAGCCATATTTACATCATGTCAGTGACGTGAAGTGAATATTTACATAGCACCTATACTGGGTTATCTGTTAAACTGAATATACAAACGAATAATAACAATTAAACGACATTATCGTCGATCAAAAATTATAATTTTGTATTTATATGCGTAACTCTTTAGTTATCGTTTAAAATGAACAAACTATTTATTATACAAAAATGTTCGTAACCGTTTATTTAATTTTTTATTGTTATTATTATCATAAAATGTAACAGTTTCCTGAATTTGAAGATCATTATTATAATTACCAAAAACAGTTCAAGGGTACATCAAAACATTAAAAAATATTTGAAACTACAAATATTCACGATACGATACATATAATTAAACGATTATTTTTTGCTTAGGTTTAATATTTTCCTAATTAAAAAATCCTTGAAATATAGTAATAAACAAAAAATGATTTTCTACTCCACAAATTTTGTTCTTGAAAACAAAAAAAAAAGAAAACAACTTCACACTTTTCCCGCACAGCTATGCCGCTGCAGAAAAAGTAGTAGCAAAGTAAGTGGCAGGGACAACAAATAACTTTGAACGGAGAGTTCAATTGTCTGATAGATAAAGTGTTGCATACAATTGTGCCACTCAATACGCAATGTTTCGAAATTGAGCCATGCGTGGGGCACGGAGTGTCTTAACACTACCTTCCCTCTGCCTACTCTTCTTTAGGCTGGATACAGCATAAAACACAAAATAAATAACACTCACCGTTCCTAAGATCGTGTTCGGTAAAGTAGTGGTGTGCGGAGGCGTAGTGACGCTCCACTAGATACGGTATCACCGTGGAGCTGTGCAGCTCGTCCGAGCGACGCGAGCGCGGGCCCACTGTCACCTCGCCGGACCGCAATGGCGGTCGAGATCTGAGCCAGCTACAAATTTGGTACATAATTAAATGTAGGTACGTACGTACCAGCGTTGCCAGATTTTGTCTAAGTTTTGTCTACCGAAACTTTTATTTCTGGACTTGTTAGTAACTTATAACAAAAAATAAAATTACTAAAAAATAATTATCTCAGTGCGTGGAATAATTCAAGAAAAGTGGGATTTTAAATGTTAAGCAAACACCATCAGTACTGTAAATTGATTTGGGAATAAAATAAGTATGGACGTAAATTTATTATTTTTTGCTATAAATATTACTAACTGTACAACAAATATAAAATGTTAGACAAAAAGATAATAAATTTTGCGCTCATGAAAAACATCATAAAGCTTAGTGAGGTAAATTGGCTTCATGGATTAATAAGATCATACAGATTTCAGAAGCGTATGTAATGCACGTGCTGAATGCAACACAAACAACACAACAAAGTTTATAGCGTTCATTAAAATTTATTGGAGAATCACCATAAGAATCAACCCTATATGCATTATCTGTTCAAAAATAAAAGATGACTCATTCTCATAATCGTACAATTATTACAGAATTAAAATATAATTTCATTTATATTAATAAATATATATATATAATTATATTTATTTAAAGTACCAGGCAAAAACTGCTATGGCTGTCGTGGCGCAATGGCACAAGCATGTGACTGAAAACGCGAGAGTTATGGGTTCGATTCCCACCCAGAGAAATTAATTTTTATTCTTTTTTCATCAAGGCAAAGCGCGGCGTTGAATTTCGCCATGAAGCTGTTACGGCACGGCATACAGTTAAGCTGAAAAATAACTTACTCGTGCCGTCGTATCTCCTGTACAGTTGGCCGTTCGTCTGGGTTCCTCTTGAGCATATGAATTAAAAGGGCTTGAAGGGAAGATCCTAGGGAAGACGGCGGCGGCGCGGGCTCGCCTCGCCCTATCGCCTCCAGTAACCGATACACGTTGTCGCCCTCAAAGGGGTACCGCCCCGTCGTCATGTTATATCTGTAAAGGTACGCAACTTCACGCTGTATCTTACATTAGCGGACCGAGGCGGCTTCGCCCGCTTGAATTATATGAATATTTATTAAATATATTTATGAAATAAAAAAAAACCCATTATCATCGAAATATTTTTAAGACGCTATTTCACCCCGTCAGGGTTAAAAATTTTCAAAATCCCTTCTTTAGAGGGTGTTCAAATTATGAAAATAAACATCTGTCCAAATTTTATTTTCAAGTTTCTACCAACAATGGTTGAGCCTGTGCGTGCGTCTATACTCTATACCTCAGTCAGTAGGAACATCTTCTTTTTATACATAACGACGAAGTGAGGTCATTAAGATAATCTGTTCGCTGTATTCTATTAAATTAATCAAGACCTTGCATGTTGAGTGGCGGAGCTAAACGCCGTGCTTTGTCTTGTTGTGAGAGTGATGATATGAAAGAAGTAAATATGACGTGCAAGTCGAACCCACAATCATCGCGTTTACATTCAGACGCTATACCACTGCGATATATGCAATATATAGTACGTGATAAATAATCGTGAAGGTTAACCCAGGGTTAAAATTCTAGAGCACATTAGGCGTCTGTGCTTATATTATTATTATTATAAGTACTTTGCCTCGAAACCAGAGCGAAGAAAATGAAAAATTTCAATATTTCAATTCCTCAAATGGGAGTTGAACCCACAATCTGCCACGATTGGCGTCAACCTTGGAGTACACGATTAGAAAAATCCAGTAATTTGATCCACTATATTAATAAAACGTTTAAATATAGTACAAAAACAGTTATAAAAGTTATGATAACAGTGCAAATGTTTTATTCCGGTAGAATAAAATATTGCATGCATGTATCCTAGGGATAAAGTTTCATGTAAATCTGCTCAGTATTTTTTGCGTGAAAGTGGAGCAAACATACATCCTCACAAACTTTAACATTTATAATATTTAAAGGATCTATTTACATATAAAAATTTCAAAAATGTTTTATAATTCATATAATTCCACATAATGCGCTTGGATGAGTCAATGTTTATTCATAAAATTAAACTTATGTTTATGACTCACGAAATATAATTAAATAACATGAGTATTAATAATAATGATTTACTCAAAACAATAACATATCACTTCAGTTTATCGTCTCAACTCAAAATATTGCTTGTTAAATAATTAGAATAGCGGGGAAATAACAAGAACCCATTTCCCCAAGTGGGAATCGAAACCAATCATAACATATCTTACAGTCAGATTGCATCACAATTGTATCAATTAATATACCTAGACATTTTTCTATTTAGGAATTGAATAGTATGGACTATAAAATATCTGATTAGTTAATCTTGTTATATTTATTACAAAACAATGAGCAAAAGGAAAACTAATAATAGGAAAAGTTACAAAACAACTGACATTATTGTCATTTTAAGGAAAATTAACAAGGATTGGAAGGCCATTGTGGCATAGCAACACAGTATTTGTTGTGTGGGTTAACAGGGGTAACCAGGGGTAGCATGACAAAGGGCAATGTTGGGTTCTGCCACGCAACAATCAATTTCTCGAAGAATAGGTGCAGGGGGAATGGAATGTCTTAACACTAAGTGTGGAGGAAACTTAATGTTATGACAGTCCATCCCTACCCTGCGGCTTTATGTTGGATAAAGTTTAACAAAGCTGTTCATTTTCAACCATGAAAAATAATAATACTTACAAAGTGACTCCACTGCTCCAAATATCTACTTTGACCCCAGAAAAAGTTTCAGCACCATTTGCTATTTCTGGAGGTTGGAACGCAGGCGAGCCTTGTCCAGTATAACATGTATCCTTTGGGGAAAACATGTCTAATGCCTGGAAAATATTTATTTATTTTTTAGCTGCATGCTGTATCCCCCACATAGTAGTACATATAGGCAGACTGCATTGTATGAGGAGTGGCAGAACTCAGAGCCGTGTTTTGTTACACTACCAGAATGAGGAAATGGAAATATAACATATGTTCTTCTGTCGAGTGGGATCAAAACCAGAACCACAGCGTTTACAATTCCATGCTTGTGCATTGCATCATAACATCCTTTTACAAAATTTATAACAAATTTAATGTAGATGGAGTCAAACCCTTTAGTATTTGAAAATTGAGACATTCTGTGTACCTCAAGTTTTTAAAAATACAAAGTAATTTCTTCTATGCCTTTCTCTTTTTCAAGTATTTAGTGTAATAATAAATATACCAAATTACTTACTTCAGCAACACCAAAATCAGTTATTTTCAGTGTCTGGTCCAAAGTTAGTAGTAGATTCCCTGGTTTAATATCTTTATGAACTACACCCTGGCCGTGTAAATATTCTAAGCCGTCCAGTAGCTGTGTGAAGTAGTCGTGCGCTTGGCGCTGAGGAAACTTCTTGCCAGGACTTGATTCTAACATATCCTATTAATAATAGACATATTGACAAATTATGCAGTTATTACAAATTATTATATTTTTCTTTATGTTAGTGAAACCAGTGTTGCAATAGCAGTGTCTCATTGTAAATGCAACAGTTGTAGGTTTAGTTTTACTCGGGGAAGAGGAATTATTCCTATTTCTGATAACAAGACAAAGTATGACAAAGCATTGACTACTATCTTACCCACTATATACCCTCTGCCTAACCTTTTATATGTAAAATATAACAAAGAGCTAGAAAAAAATATGTTATGGTCTGCATAACATGTAAAAAACAGACCCCCATTTTATTCTTACCTGAAGTACACCTACGCAAAATTCCATAACTAAATACATTTTTTGTTTTTCATCATTGTACATTACATCGACTAGTTCTATCACATTTTTATGCCTAAGTATTCGCAGTAATTGAATCTCTCTCTGTACATTTTGTTCACCATTTGGTATTCTTCTCAGCTTTCGTTTCTTTAATATCTTAACGGCTCTTCTACACAATGTCTCAGAATCTAACATTTCCTTCACTTTACCATAGGAACCTTCGCCTAGCACGTCTCCCATTACATATTTACCTACCATTTTACATTTTTTTTTCTTACTCCGATATATAACATCTGCACTATCAACCCTATGAAAAAATAGATTAGTTTGATCTAAATTAATATCTAAGTCATCTATTTGATCGTCATCAAGCCAGGTTACAGAGTGAAGTTCTGGACTGCCATCCAATAAGAAATTATCTTCGCTTTCTTGCGGTGCAATGATGTTTGATACTTCAAATTCCACATTTTCAGCATCTGGAAGACTTTCACTACTACTGATTTTTCTACACATTCTTGGATCCATTATCTACCAAAACAACACATTTGGAAAACAGTCCGTAAATTTATATTAACTACGAGGCATCTCGCCAATATATATATCCTATTTAATAAAATAAATTACACATTTCTCAAAATATATTCCATCCATTCATGGCGGACTAAAGATTTTTATAAAAATTATATTTTTATTTGCAATGGATGAAGGTAAATAAAATATGAATCCATGAAAAATTGAAATATTGCAATTAAACCACAGATAAGTTAAATTGCAGATTAAAAAAGTTGTTATTACATAGATAATATGAAACCATTTGTTGTCATCTGTATAACAGCAACTGTCATGATATGCTTACACGCTAGCCGAGGCTTGCCAAACATCCACCAAATCCACCAATACAAGCGTGTGATTTTGGAGTGCTTGGCTTGGTTGTGACATTGAGAGCTCATTGCCGACGCGGACCACTGACCAGTATCCTTAAACATAGATTAAAGGAAATTCAGCAGCAATTCAACAGTGAACAGTTTCACTCATGAGTTCGTTCGGAACGGACATCTTTTGCTGCGCAATATTATAATAATTTACAAGCAAATAATTTTGAGAAAGAACAGAATTCCACTAATATTGATTTATATAATATAAACTAAGTAATAAAAAACAAACATACATACGGTGGTTATTTTTCATGACAAATGTTTATTTTTGTAATGTGGACTCCCACTAAGAAGATATTTTGAAAAGTTTTAACCCTAAAGGGGTTGTAATAATTTTTGGGGTTGAAGTTTATTTGGATTTTTTTAAAAATCGGCACCGATTTTTATCAAATTTGATATTCAGACTCATAAAAATATTTAATTGAACACCTGTTACACGATTTTTTAGAATTCACCTAAATTAATATTAGTATAATGCATGCAGGCGACGCCGCCTAGGGCGGCTAGTAAAATATATATTCCACGAAAAGGACAAAATTATTTTAATTTTATATAATAATTAAAACAACTATATAATAATACAAAAACAAATATATTTTATATACATATATTGTAAATAATGATTTAAATTTTAATGGATATATTAGATCAGTTCTTGTATTTAGTATTCATTTCTTTCTTCAACAACGCCAGCCTCGTGAGGCACGCGTCCCGCCACGCGCGGCGCTCCTGCAGGCGCTCTAGCGGCACCATGTCGTTGAGTTGCGTGCAAATCGAATCCGCGCTCGATGATGACGTCATACGAGGATTCGGCCCGGATGTATTGCTCACGTTATAAATAGTCTCTCCATATCTGAAATATTTAAAATTAAAAAATAAGCTAATTGTTTCTTTATTTAAATTTTTAGGTGGCCTAAGATTATTCTGGCTTTATTTTCCATCTATATTTAAATGCTAATGTTGATTAAAATGCATAAAAAGCAAAGTAAAAGCAAAGTGATATATACTATAATATTTGATACAACATAAGGATATTTTTATTTTTTTTCTATTATTACCTTTCAATGTAGCTTTTCATGCCTTCCGCATTTAAATGGGCAGTTTCTAGAGAACCAAGGAAAGCGTAACGCATTCCCAAACCCTCCGATATGACCTTGTCCACATCTTGCACGTCCACTACTTTATCGTCAACCAAACGCCAGACTTCGTTCAAAATTGCATATCTATAAAAACATATTTATTATTATTTTATTTATTCATATATGTATATTGTATTTTTGTATGTTGATATTAAATTCAAACTAAATTTTCGATTATTGAATGTAACATACCATTTAGTATGTATTAGAGCTAACGGTTAAAACAACTTTCAAACTTGTAGGATAAAAAAAGTGATAAAAACTTAAGTAACTAGATCACGTCCTACGTTTTTGTGAATAAATATAAAGAGCAAGGACTTATTGTAAAGGTTGTGGTTTATATTTTTGCAGGTTCCCGCTGTATCCCGCATTTAGTAGAGTAGGCAGGATAAATTTAGTGAGAAGGCACTCTTTTCGCCACATTCGGTCGAATTTTTGAGATATTAAGCGTCGTCTTGAGGGGCAGAAGTCAATACCGCGCTATGTCTTGTTACCAGAACGAGAAAATGCAAATAATTTATAACCCCTAGTGCGACTCTACCCCCAACCATCGCGATTTTAGTTAGACTTGTGATTTGGCGACGATACTTACTGTATACGATTTAATACGAAGCCATCGATTTCCCTCGACAGAGAGACGGGCTCTTGACCGATTTCAACCATAATTTCTCTGGTCTTCTTAGCTACTTCCGGCTTAGTCCAGGGTGCGGGCACTATTTCCACTAACGGCACGTAGTAAGGAGGATTCACTGGATGCGACACTACCACCTAAATTTGTCATTTGTTAATAATAATAATGTAAATTATTATTTTTTGACAAATAGAATTAAGAATTTTTGTTTTTCATTCGTAAATTTTCAATAAACAATTAAAGCGTATTGTAATATTTATAAATAAAAACGTATTCGGAGATATCATCATTTAAACATCATTACCAAATTTTAAATTTGAAGTTGTCACATGGTTGTGATCATTTTATGTTTATTAAAACATTTTTTAGATTAGATTGTATTTAATTTACTTTTCGACCTATTATTTGTACTTAACCAAAAAAATATTTAGTAAACTTGAATCTAAAATAAAAACAATTACGACATTATTTTTCATAAAAATGAAAACGCATTTAAAAAAAAAATGATATAAATTGACATATCAATTTTTATAAAATACAGTATGATTATAAAGGGTAAAATTAAATAATTGAAATTCATAAAATTCATGCAAACCTGCGACTTATGTTTCAATCCCTCAGAAAAGAGAGAAGGTAGAGTAGTACTTGTGGAACTTGAAAGTATAGTTTTGTCATCGACAACTTTGTCCAGGTCTTGGAAGACTTTCTTCTTTAGCTCCAAACTTTCTGGTACGCACTCTTGTACGAAAATGGCATCTTTAACTGCTGATGCAAGGTCAGTAGAGCCTAGAATAGAATATTATTTATTTCACTGACTGATACTGAGATTTACCTAATTACCGCTTAGGATGCGAGATAATAGATAGATAACAGATAGATATCCTGATATTCAGGATTAGAAAGGCATCTACACTCTCTTCGGTAAATATCATTAATACACAGTATAAATGAAGGTACTTATAATTACAAAACACGTTTTTCCGTTCATTCATTTTGAAATACAATACTTTCAGTACACATTGTTTAGCTGTACCCTAAGTCGCATTCAATTTGAGCTCCGTCATCCGTCAATCGCCCAAGAACTAAAATCTCAAAGGTGTGACAGAACGAGATGATTGTGGGTTCGATTCCTACTCGGGGGAATGGATAATTAATAATATTTTCATTTGTTCGCTCAGATAGACCAAGATAGACCAAGCTAAAAGCGTGGCTTTAGATTTCATCAACTCAACACGCAATGCCTTTACATTAAGCTTCCTCTGCCTACCGTTTTACGTGCGGAATACAGAAGGAAGCGGAAAAAAAAATCTTCTTCGTTCTTTTCCATAGTAGACATAGAGGTACCTCAAGAGACAATGCCTAATAGGCTCATAAAATTTACCGTGGACGACAGAAAATACTTTGTAAGTATGCAATATAGTAATTGATACAATGAAATAAATATTTGAAATATTTTTTCATGATTTTGACCTTCAATAATACTACGTGACAAAAGACAACTTAACTTGAATATTTTTCTCATTAGGTAACAACTTAATATTATTGAAATACGGTAAATCTTTATATTAATTGTTTTTAAGGTTAATTGAAAATGGTTATTACTACTTGTTTTGTAATGCTCACGACATTACAAGATTACATTGCTTGTCTTCCAGCAATGTCCACTGGGAAGTGTTGTGGGTTGATATAGAACTAAAAATTGTAGTGAATACAGGCTTTAGTAAAATAATTGTAGAATTGAGTGTAATTTATAACTTATTTCATTTAAACATTGCGAAATGTCCTAAAAATATCCTAATTGCGTCAACTGTACTGAATACCTATTTAAAAAAACTCCTAAGTGATTTAGTGCAAAAATATTAACTTTAAGCAAATATTACCTTTAATGCAACTCATTTGTTGATCAGCATTTAATACGCCACGCAATAACCCATCTTTTTCTAAAGTTTTCAGCTGCACTTTAATATCTTCGAGTGCGTCAGAAACTTGTTTAGGAATGATGTCAAAAATTGTCACTTGATAACCAACCGAGGCGAACAGCATCGCCCATGATCTTCCAATTAGGCCACTGAAAGTAATATCGTTCAATTAACTTAATCTATAAGAGTACTTAAGTAGTATGCAAAATATTATTACCAATACTTAGTACCTACAAAAATGTGCTGCATATTTTATTTTTACTCATCTACTTTTTGGAATTAATACAAATATTGCCTACTCAAGCAACGTAGCTACGTTACTTTTGTTTAATTCGTCCCAACTTATATTTTTGTATTAATTTCATTATCCCTAGGTACAAACGTTCTATAGATTGAATTTTACAATTTTATCTAATTTTCGGGAGCTGGATTTGACGACACTATCTTTGTCACAGGATGATGATTAAAGATATTAAACATCACCATTAGTACCTAACCCGTCAAACAAATTTTTAATTTATAATTTTGACTCACTATATGCTTCTAATGTGAATTGTTATTAAACATTAATAGTAAAATTAAATTACAAAACATTTTATACAAGTATTTTCTAGGTAGAAACCAAAACATGAATATTATCATAACTAGCAAAGTAACTTATTTAATTTATTCTTATTTAACTTATTTATTAAAGTAATTTAATTGATTCCTTTTTCAAGTTTCTCATGTTACGTATAGTACGGTCAACAAGTTGTGGCGGCCCTAAAGTAAACTTTTCGGAATTAATGCTCATCGTTCACTCGGAACTAAAATATTTAAAAGAAAGTAAGAAAAGTTCTAAAATCAAATCTGTACAGTCTTCTAAAGTTAACTTCGGAGCGGCCAAGGCTTATTAGCCATATATTTTTTTTATTTTTTTTTAAATATGATTAGATTGGATATTAGATAATACGTGCGTAAAATTATTTAAAATCATACGCACATATTATATAATGTCCAAATAAATATACATGTTTATATTTACACACTTATTGATAAGTGAATTATAACTTGAATGTTATCTTATGTAAATTAACCTTATAATATTTATCATAAATACAACATCTGTTATTATCAACACATAAAGAGATGTTTACGGTAAGGAGATTTGAGTATGTTGGCGGTCCCCAAAATTAAAAAGATGTAATATGTGATGTAAATTGTTGTATATGTTTTTTATCTTACTTAAAAAATCAAATCAGCTTCACGCTGTATTCCGCACACAGCAGGCAGAAGGAACCTAGTTTCCCACTTTACGCCGAAGTCTGGAGGCATTGCGTGTTGAGTAACGGAACTCAACGCGCTTTGCGTCGACACCAGAGC
>FAPY01003698.1:104-13606 GCA_900067975.1 Heliconius heurippa | reverse complement strand
AACCCAGTAGAAAAAGGGGGCGAAGCCGCAAGGGGGTCGCTAGTATATTATAAAACAAATAAATTATTTCTGAATACTAGCAATTATCTAACAAAAATTTTGAACCTGTTACCTCCACACAACTAATTAAATACAAAACATTATTATAGCCTAAACAAAACAGCGTATGTGAAGATAATACATTATATACAGTACATCTTTAGGTCTGTGAAGAGGCAATAGCGGGTCGTAAATAGTCTACGCCGTAAATGGTCGGTCAAAGTTTACGATATCCTAGTGAGTGATTGATATTGGAATTGATACTGGTTTAGTTATACGATTGATTCTTATACTTTTTAAGATCTTATTATGTTTATTTTTATGACTCAGTCTCAAGACTTGTCTTATAAACGCCTGAAAATAAATATAGATTACGTCTGTTTTTGTATTAATCCCCGAGCGATCTCAAGATTTAAAAGTGCAGGGTTGAGTTTAACCACTCAACACACAATGTTTCGAAAATTGGTCGGAAGGTGGGGAACGAAATAACTAGCTTTTCTCCCCTACCCTGCTTTATAGAAAAAAAGGTAAAATCTGTAAATGTTAATGACAATTCAAAAAAATCGAACCCACACCACACAAAGAAACTTCCAGCTCGACCTAATAAAATTACACTTTATTTCGAAGCAAAATAATTTTAAAATACATTCGTGTATTTGCAAATGTAGGTACGTAATGCAAATATTTTTCTCGTAGAATTCATACTGCCTCTATTCAGAATGTCGACAGGCTTGCTATTGGAAAATTGGATTTCAACTGTCTCAACTGAAACACGAGCTAAAGAATTACCTACACCTTCATTTTTCATCCTTTTATATAGAACGGATATAAAATAAAATACTTTTCTTTTATATTGGAGATGTACGAGTACATTAATTTTATTTTATAAATATTGTTGATTATATATTAACTAGCTTGTCAGCAGTCATAGCGCAGAGGCAGAAACGTGCGACTGTAAACGTGAAAGGTTGTGGGTTCGATACCCACTCCAGGAATTGAAATATTTAATAGTTTCATTTCATCGATCTGGTAACAAGGCAAAGCGCTACGTTGAGTTCCACCATTCAATACGCAATGCCGCCAGAATTTGACTGAAAGTGGGGAACGGAAGTGTCTTAATGGGAACGGAGTGTCTTAGGTTCCCAGGTTCCCTCTATCTATCCTGCTATGAACATGATACAACGTGAAGGTAAGAAATAGAAAAATATCTCTATCCTGCTCGATTCATACAATACAACAAAGAGATTATTAAACAGCTAACTTCTACAGGCGCTATATTACATTTAAAAATATATAATTATAATAATGTAAATATAGTAGCAGAAGTAAGTGTGTAGTTATGTTTTTAAAATGAAAAATATTTTATGTTGATATAATATCACCAAAAGGAATATCCTGGAAAGCACAAAACAAGCGTGAAAAAGCGTGATTTTTTTAAAAAAATTTAAATAAGCACATATTGACAGCGAAGGTTACTCTCTTTTTCCTACTCCCTCACTTTTCTCTTTCTCTTTGACTAAAGATAATTATCTATAGCATATGTTAGTCAAAGCGGAAGTTAATAACCCTCCATTATGGTGGGAATCTGTATCTAATTTACCTCGCATCAGATTATATCTATCGTCACTATGTTACACACTAATTAATTGCAATATAATTATGTACAGATTTAATATTATGCTTCTATGGAATGTGTCATTTTATAGTTATAGATATACAGTATATATATAATGCTACATACATATTTGGCAAAGCAGCACAGTTCGACTGTTAACGCGACGTTCATGAGTTCGATTCACACTCGGGAAGATGAATTATTTCATTAGCACTTTCTGGTAACAAGGCAAAGCGCGGCGTTGAATTTCGTCACTCAACACACAATGTCTCGAAAATTGCGCAAAATATGGTGAACAGGCTGTTTTAACACTAAGACCTCTCTGCCTACCCCGCTATATGCGAAATACAGCGTAAAGTTTAAAAAAATAATTTTCTCCGTTTTTACACGACTGCGTGACGCAAAGGAGAGAAGTTTATCTGTCTATGTGTGTATGTATGTGTGTTCTTATATGGCATTGTGGGAACCAAAGAATATTTTATTTTCTGAATAAAATATTTATTTTTTAATATATATCTAAAACTACTTAAAAATACATTCGTTGGTTTACTCTATTCTGTGAAGGCCGTATACCCGTGAGGGTGGATTTTCTTTACTATTCTAACACTAGGATTTTACATATCAAAATTCAAAGTGAAAGCTTCAGTTGAAGCTTAACTAAGCTTAACTTACTTAGCAACAACATTCTACCGTCAGTTCAGAAGTAAAATGTTCTAGTCTTAAGACTTAAATTTCTTTAAGACTAATATTAAAATTTGTTTCAAATATTATAACATAATGAACTTAGTACAATGAAGAAAATCATCGAATATTTAACAATTTTAAAGTGTTATTTCACACTAAGGGAGAAAAAATATTTTTTTGTAAATTTGAAATATACGAACACCTGATTCAGCACCTCACCGGTCTGACACCGGATTCTTGAAATCCTGAAATCAAAGTACACTGACCACTAAGCCTCCACTGGAGACATATCGTGTTGAGTGGCTTACTCAACACGATATGTCTCCAGAATTCGACTGACAATGGGGAACAGAAAAAACCTAATTTCGTACCTCTCTCATCGTAGTTGAAGTGGTCGCCATGACCAAAATCGGTCGGGAGGATAATTTCATATTGAATCGTATCATAAATACACACAAGCACGTTCAACAAAAGCATTTAAATGAGAATCGTTAAAATTTCTCAAATTAATTGTTTTTCAAATTCAAGTGGAATGGACATGTCCAAAACATGTTTTCTATTCAACGTTCGTTTAAATGACGAGTATAGGTTAATACGCAAATATTTCTACATAATTTTTATGTATGAGGTGGGTGTGAATTCGATTCCCATTTATGATGTTAGATGTATTTTTTTTACGCCGCACTTTACCTTACACCTGAGCGAATATGTGAAAATATTAAATATTAATTTCCTCAAGTGGGAATCAAACCCACGACCTGTGGCGTTTACAGTCGCACGCTTATGTCCCTACGCCAGGATTAGGGGCCTCGGGAATATAGTGGATGAGAGAACGAACAGAAAGTGTGGAAGGGAGTGCCTTAACACTAGTTTCCCCCTGTTAACTTGCTACATAAACGACACTGTCAAAACTTGTTTTTGTTTTTAAAATATTCCATGTGAATACAAAAGATACAAAATAAACGAATACCCAATGAGATTTGAATTATCATAATAATAAAGAATGAAGGCATAGCGCCCTAACTACCCATTTCCATAATAAAAGCAACGATAAAGGTCAGTTAGGTTAGATATGGATTATGACTATAGAAACATGAGACAGTTGAATCAACGGCGTCTGACTGTAACCACGATGATTGTGGGTTCGATTCCCACGCCGCTGAATGAATTATTTAATTTTCCTGGCCCTGGTAAGCTGTTGTAAAACTCTGTAGAAAAATATTTTGGTAAGTAAATTTCTAAGTTAACAATTTACATTTTAAATACTAATATATCCCAGATTTGAATATAAACTATTTTCGTTTATATAATTGGTTAAACAAAGGATACAAGAGGTTCAGGACTTATTATTTCTATCATCGCATTTACAATCGAGCTGTCTAACTGCGACAACCACGACAGAATTTAATTAAATGTAATAATAAAAAACTATTTATATTTATAAGCACGCTGTACCGCGAACGATAAACTGAGGGAACCTAATATCACTTCTCCACTTTCCGATCAATTTTAAAGACATTGTGTTGAATGACGGAGTTAAACGCCGCGCTTTGTCTACTTACCAGAGAAATTAAATGGAAATAATTCAAAAGAAACAATAAGAATATTATAAAACAATATATATATTTTTAATTAAATAAAACAGTTTAAAATGAAGTTTAATAATTAGTTTATTTTTAAAAAAAGCACGCACCCTTTTAATTTAAAAATACATTGCTTACGTCCACAACTTAATCAGAGCCCGCCTATGTCCTAGTTAGCTGTCCGTGTGATAGGTCGCCTATATATAGAAAACCAACGGTTATATTAATATGGTGTTAAAATAGTACGTTGCTATATCTAAGTTATTAATTAATTAAAGAGATTACATTCCGATATTTTTTTTCTGGCTTTTATATAAGTTTTTAGGTATTAATTAATAACAAATTAACCTCCATAACATATATAAAAAAAATTGAATCAGCTTCACACTGTATCCCGCTCGCAGCAGGGTAGGCAGAGGTAACCTAGTGGTAAAACACTCCGTTCCCCCCTTTTTGCCGAATTCTGGAGGCATTGCGTATTGCCATAACATACATATATCGCGGTCTAAAAATAATGTAACAAGATTTTTTGCTTTTAATTTATTATTATTATAACTTTTATTAATCATTGGGATCTGAAGCCACCATCTCTGCCCTTAACAGCCACCCAGCGACGTGTATTACATTATTATAGAGGCATTGTGGAGAAGTGACACAACGTTTTACTATAAAAGAGACAGTTGTGCGTTCGATTTCCACTTGAGGAAATAAATTATTTTCAATTACTCGTTCTGGGAACAAGGCAACGCGCGGCGTTGAATTCCTACGATCAACACGAAAGAACTCGTGAGGCTTGACACTACAATCCACATTCGTAAAGACATATTAAGTTTTACAAAACAAAACACACTCTGGGAGCGGAAAGCAAAGAGCTTGACGTAATTTCATTTATGCCAATCAAATATCAACAGTCGAACTGCACGCTGGCAACTAACTAGTAACGACAACTCCTGTCAAATGTATTCGACCAAATTTGAATGCCTAGTAATAGCTTTAGTGTTGAAATTTCATAGCTACATACGCGGTATTCGCTAGAGACTTAGGTGAGAATAAATCCAAAAAGAAGGAATAGTATTGGAGTACTTCTTTCTTTTCCAAAAACAAATTTCTACTAATATCAGAATTATAAAATGTTGTATTGAATTTGCCCTCGTAGCATTTTTTTTTCAGTTACACGCTCTATCCTGCTTACAGCAGGGTAGGCAAAGGGAACCTGGTGCTAAGATACTCACGACACGAGCTGTTTTTACAGTCACACTGTGTGTCTCATGATTGGCTTCGAACATTTAAATACCATAAACTCGAACGTAGGTAACAACTTAATATAAGTAACAATGTCATATCAATTAAATTCTAATTTATTAATTAATCAGTCTCTATAACACTGATAGATTAAACAAAAGAATTCTAATATCAATTAAAATGAATTGCATAGTTGTATTCACTATTTACAACTAAGAGACGATCCCAAGAAGTTTTTATGTAAATGAAAGACGAAGTTAAAGAATTTTTCCTTTTCAGTATAACGCGTCTCCCACATTGGGATGCTTACCCAATGGGGGTAGAACCTAGTTAAAATACACAGTTCCCCATTTTCTGTCAGATCTATCTACCAAAGCCCAAATATTCCCCAAAGCAGAGCAACGACCCGAAGGTTTCGTTACCCCTAAGGTTTCGTTACAAGAAATGTTATTTAATTTAAATCTTCAAGTTAACTAGACGATGCAGTCATCAGCGATTCCATTGGACCTCAAATTGACGACCAATGCTTCGTGAGCAATGTAATACCGTGAAAAAATGAACTTTTAACGATGTACTTACCAATTCTGCTATTTACAAAGCAAACTCAACTCTATTTCTAAAACAAAAAGGTACCAAAGCGTCTCTCCGCTTTTGTTCGCTGTAAATAATATTACGGCCACAAAGAAACCTCTGATAGCGGCATGATTTAAAAAGGCTATATAATTTTTAATGGAAATAAGAGAATTTAATTTGAATCTCGCGATACCCTCCCCGTTGCCTACTTTGCAGATCCTATTCCGTGGAGGTGACCTGATCATTTCCTCCTATAAATTATATTCTTTCAAAGTCACGTCTTTACAGTTCTATGTACCGACTAGTGTATATTTTAACACTCTTTTATTTGATCTACTTTAATTCGAATGTTAATGTTAAAAAGTATTTCTATTTCTCTGATGCAATTTAGCGGAGTAAGGCGTTGGGTTACGCGTAACGTCGTATTGTCTTTCAATAAAGTAAAACTGACTTTGATGAAGATACATTTCAAAAATTGTTTGTCAATTTGAAGACATTTTTTTGTGTTTTTATAAATATGCAATAAAACTTTTCTATCTATTATCTACCATATTTTACAGTTTTTTTTTACCTATATAACTTGTGATATGCTAAAATTACGTGACTTACATTATCAATCGTTTCTAAGGTTGATCCAAGATGAATTTAAATGTGGATATTATTTAAGGATGCCGGGACACAATGAGATAGCGTCAGAATTTCCCATTCTGGAGCATCGTTGAATTTCGCAAATTAAGATGCTATGTCTCGGATACAGGAAGAAAGAGAGAACGGAGCTCTCCGTCTTCTCTGCTGAAAAAGCGTGAAATTTGTTGTTGCCATAATTAAAGTATGAAAATAAATCATTCTGAGTGAAAATTGAAAACAACCGTCGCCATTGCGCCGCTGCGCCAAGAAGATGTTATTAGGGTTCCGTATCTTTTCTGGAACCCTTCTGTCTGTCTATCAAGAGCCTTTATCTCAGGAACGCTTTGAGATATTGAGTTAAAATTCAAACAACGTACTCAAATCTACGATGTTTTGATTTCATAAATAAATGGTATTTCTCAAAAATTATCTTCCGGTTCTTTCCGGATACTTCCGGTTGATCTAGAATTATGAAATTTGGCAGCCGGCATCTACAGGTAGTATAACTTCAGGAAAATATCTGAAACCTATATATTTGGGGTTAAATCCTAAAAAATAATAGCTTTAAAAGGTAAGCAAATTTTTTTATTAATGCCGCTAGTACAAGTAAGAGATCAAATGAAAGGACTCACGCATGTTTTTTTATATTTAGTACATTAAATAATATAGATTAATGTTAAGTATTAACGATGAGATCACCTCAACTTTAGGTTCAGTCATAGCTCATAAGCTATCTCATCTACATATCCCTATGGGTAAGTTATTATAATTTGAGAAGCAACTTACACACTCAATCTAAATTCAAAGGTCAAGAAATTATCTCAAGTGTATATAAGTTTCCAGAAAATTAATATTTATGTATAGGTACTTTCTTAAATAATATTAAAATGAGATAACCCTTAATAACGTCATTGCAGGTTCTCTTTGTCTACTCTACTTCTTCGTCCAGTTACGCCACTCAACACGTAATAAGTATTTTTTTTTTCAGCTGCACAAAAATAAAAATAACGTTCCGATGGCCTTGATATATTTTCACGCTGTATCCCGTACATAGCAGGATCGGTGGAGGGGACTTTGCCACATTACCAGAGCGGGGGAATTCACATATTAAATATTTCATTCCCCACGAGTGGGAATCGAACCCACTACCGCCGCAGTTGCACGCTTGTACCACGACGGGCTTTATATAATTACACATGAAATACACACACGCTTTGATTTAGCAGGTAATCTCATACTAAATTTAACTGCACAGAGCTCGTTTGTCAAACGACATTATGTAGAGCATGGGTGTCCAACCTGCGATAGTAATTTAATCATGTTACCAAAATCAACACGAAATTTAAAGCTCTAAAAGCTTTTGTTAATAAGCACGTTTTGTTTGATGAAATATTCGATTTAACTAATAATTTCATTATAATCGTCAATTTTTGGTAAATACATAATAAATCAGCTTCTTACTATATCCCGAACAGAGCAGGAGCAGGCAGAGAAAACCCAGAATTAAGACACTCCGTTCCTCATTTTCCGCATAGAGGCGTTATGTGTTTAGAGGCGGAGTTCAACGCCTTGCTTTACCTCTAACCTGAATATAAACCTGAATTTAAATAATATTTTTTTATCATTTACAATCCAAAGGTTGATCACCCCCGAGAACGTAAAGTTATAAATTGATTAAATCGTTTGATTGCTACAGCAGATAAACTTCGGGTAAATTTAATTACCTTAATTGAATATTATCTGATGAAGGCATGTCTTATCACTAGGAGTCTTTACGTATCCGCTAACTATATAAGAAAAAATATATTAAAAAACTTAACGAATAACATCCTCGCTTATAGCTTTCCTTATTTAAAAATAACTTTTTTTTCCCATTACACTGAATTCTAAAGGCAGTGTGTGATGAGTGGCGGAACTCAACGCCGCGCTCTGCCGACGACGAACAAATGACTGATGAATGATTAAATATTTCATTTCCTCGAGTGGGAATCGAACCCACAACCGTTGAGTCCGTCACTTGTACCTGCACCACGACTGGCCTTAAAAAAAAAACATAAACAAACGAACCCTCCAAAAAGCAGCAACATGAATAATGATCGTGAATCTAAAGAAAATTCTAATTGAAAAGTATTCATAAAATACGAAATTCCCAACGTCAACAACGTCATACACATTTGTAAAAACCATCCGCCTACGGGTTAAATAAATATTTGTAAGAAAAACCGTCTCAAAGTAGCTCCACGGTGTTCAAATATCATCTCCTTGAATGAACTTTATAAAAAGGATCGAGTTTTTTTTTATGTTACTTTAAAGAATCACTTAATGAAAGGAATCCATCGTGGTGCATGACGGTTGTGGGTTCGATTGCAAATTTTGCGGGTAACAAGACAAAGCGCGGCGTTAAGTACCGCCATTCAACACGCAATATATCGATTATTGATCGGAAAGTTGGAAACGGTGTGTATATATGTGTATATCCAGAGGCTAAAACATATTAGCGTTTTACTATAGGAGTAAAAAGCAATAACAAATTTAGACATCATTTAAAGTAAAAATAAATTGAAATCTAAACAAAGACACTAATTTAATACTTACGAAAGTGTTATTACAAAAATATTTATCTAATACGGAATCATTGTACCTACTAAATAAAGATATTACCATATTGTGAGGGATAAGCTTCTAAAGGTAGTTCGCTTCGTTCACTTCGCTTTCACTTCTTTATTTTTAACCAAACACTTATAAATTATACTATAATAGTTTCAACTACGTGAAAAAGACATTGCCAATCACTTAAAAAATAATTTTCTTCTACAGCCTTCGCGGCGACGCAGCGTTTCACTGTGACCACGAGGGTTGTGGGTTCGATGCCCAATGGAAGGAATGATTTACTTCCATTTCCTCGTTCTAGTGAAAAGATAAAGAGTATTCAACTCCTAATATCCACAATAATAGGCCAAAATTGATGAACGCAGTATTTTAACACTAGGTTCCCTCTGCCAACCCTGTATACAGTGTGATACGTTAAAACGTACATTAAGCAGTACACGCTATATAATATATGTATAAAAGCAACGAGTCTCGTACAAAAGGCTCTCATGGAAAATTCAAGATCTAACTCATACGAATTTACATTTAATTTCAGGCAACAACATGGCAGCATCGGGCGCGGTCAGCTAACAGACACCAAAGGAATTCGTTTAATATATTTACAGGGTTCTTACTTATAAAATACGTTATAATGGAATTAACATTAAGAAGCAATGAATCTCTATTTTCTCCACTCTCTTATACGTTCTTTGGAAATGTGAATGAGAATATGGACTTAAAAGAAAAGGAAGAAAAGGAAAAGGAAAGTATGTTAAGTCCATGGGAGTTGGGAATGAACCTGTTATCATTTTATCAAGTGGCATTATACCTCACATTTAAATGAAAATTCATGCAAAAGCTGTAATTCAAACATATAATAATATCAATAAATATATTCTTACTTCCCCCATTTGGTAAAACAAATAGCGACGTTAGGCTTCTCCTTCAATAACATATCAATATAAAAATGAGCAGAAAATCCTTTTACTGTATGAATCGAAATGTATTGTACGAAATATCCTCTCGCTAGGTCCTCTGTCTACGATAACAGTATTCTATACTAATATTATGAACCTATAGTTATTTGACTGAATGCTCTAATCTCAGGAACTACTTTTTGAAATCTACTTAAAAATATAAAGACCCGAATTTAAATCACAATACGACTCTAAAATCATCATTTTATTTTAACTCAACCATTTATATCTCTCTACATTTCCTTTTGTAGTATTTGCGACGAGTACTCCGATACGTTTGCTTTGCGAACCGTATCGTACACTTTAAAGCTACTTACAGCATTTACTATCTTTTTACAGTTGCTCTACAATGAAATGATATAATAAATAGTGAAGTTATTGTATTTTATTATTGAGAGTGTTGTAATTCTTTGTGTTTTCTCGTTCAATAGAGATGTCTTACTTAACATGGTCGTGATTTTGGTGGTTCTTTTATGTAGGTTATGTGTGTATCAAAAGTGTATATTGGGTTGCAATAGGTTTAGCTTCTGACTGTAAACGGACGGATGTAACGATTCCCACTCAGATGAATGGATTATTTTCATTTTATTGTTCTGGCATTCGTAGCACGTAAAAATGCGGCGTTAAGTTCAGGCGCTCAATGTTTCCAAAACTAGGCGGAAAGTGTTAAAAGGAATGTCTTAACACTAGGTTAGCTCTGTCTATCCTGCTATATAAGGATACAGATTATAGCTATAAAAAATGATAACAAGTACTTTCGATTCACTTTGGATGTCAAACCAAAATGAAGGGGAAGTGTTCTTATTTAGTATCTTAAGTATCTTTAATCTTTTCGTCTGAAAAGCCTTAACTTCCTACAAATTGAAAAAGAAACTCAAAACGTAAAAAAACATAAATCGTCAAATTTAAGAATGTATTAAAGTTTTAGGTGAAACTACAAAATCTTAGGTAGAGCTATGAAATTTTAATACTATAGTCGCATATGCGCCCGTTACAACTGTCTCAGCTGTACTCAACTACGCGTAGTGTTCATATTTCACATTTAAATATTCAAGCAACTTCGGTCTCTCTATTATGTAAAGCATTCTTTATAGTGCTAGAGCCGAATGATTCTTGAATTTAATTTTATTTCTATTTGTCCCAAAATGACACTGAATTATAAAATATAGAAAGAAATGAATAACGTAGTTGTATAACTTTTTGAAAGTGGAGAGTGTTTTGTCACTGCGTTCTAGCTACCCTGCTGTATGCGGGATACAGCGTGAAGCTAAAAAATAATAATAACACAGGTTTCCGCATATTGGAGTTGACGAATCCTCTATTTTTCACTGAATTTTTCGAGACTCAACGTCGCGCTTTGTCTTGTCACCAAAAGCGAGGAAAATAATAACTTTCCCCCAAGTAGAAATCGAATTCACAATGACCATATACCGCCATGACGGTCTGAATAATAAAATATAAATAATTCCTCAATTATCATTTAAAAACCTTTGTTTATATTTTTAATAAATTTTAATCTTAACAATATTTATTTTATTTTACTTCGTCACTAACAATGCTACCAAAAACTCAGTAAGTGTTTCGCTTCCAATTAAAAAAAAATGTCATTCGCTCGGGAGATGTTACGAACACTTTCGTCGTGTAATTAATACAACTGAGAGTTGTTTTTTTTTTTCAATTCAATAGTTACAATAAATTCTGTTATATTGAGAGGCAAAATTAAAAATATATTAAAATTGATTTATCGAATTTTACTTAATTAAAAATAGTGATATTTATTGCAGTCTTATTAAACCGAGCGGAATAGCAAAAGAGAACGCTTCGGCCTCTGGATATCTTTTTTGCCTCGTCCACTGTCATCAACTTTTTCATACATGCACTACGGAGGTTCTAATGCTGCTATAATATATTGGATTTAAAGTATTATAAAAAAACAAAAGTGTTTAATATTTTAGATGTATTTTTTAGCTTCACGCTGTATCACGAATATAACAAAGGAGGGATTGGGAGGGACCCAGTATTTAAATATTTGGTTACGGATATACCGGCCAATTTTTGGGACTTTGCATGTTGAATGGCAGAACTTTACGCCGCGCTGTCTTCTTTAGTAAGAAAACAAAGCGCGGCGTTAAATTCTGTGTCTTTCGCTCTAGTGAGCGAGGAAATAAAAATAATTTACACCGACTGTGAATCGAACCCACAATAATCGTGTTTACAGTCACACACTGTACTATGGCGCCACGACAACCTATATGTTTTGGATCAAAAAACAATTGGAGCAATAACTGCGAATATGTTCAATCAACATCAATCATTCTAAAAAACAAAAAACGATGAAAGTTTTCATTTGTGAATGTATTGTTAAACAATACTGTTTGTTGAGTATATTGAAAATATTGTCGGATTAGCAATACATATGGACAATTTTTCTTGCATAAACTAAGCTTTTAATAAGTACTTTTCAATAATTTAAATAGCAGCTTCACGCTTTTTCCCTTATAGCTTCCCTTATAGGTAGGTAGGAGGATCTTAGTGTTAATACACTCCGTTCCTCGCTTTCCATTCAACTTTCAACACATTGCGGTGTTGAGTAGTGGTACTCAACACCACGCAGCAAGCAAATGAAAATAAATCACTCTCCCGGGTGGGAATCAAACACAGAACCGTCTCTTTTACAGTTAGACACTGTACCGCTCCCGTCTCGAGAATTCGACGAAAAGTGGAGAATAAATGTGTCCTAATGGGAACGGAGTTTCTTAAAACTAGGTTCCCAGGTACCCTTTGCCTATGCTGTCCATATCCTTTATATGAGATAGTTTTCTCCCCATTCTAACTAACCGCTAACGGTGTAAAAAAATTAAATTTTCGTAAATTTAAATAATATATTTCATTTAGTTACACAAATATTAGTCTATAAGTAGCCTTAATATACATTTCAAAGGTTCACGGTGATATCATTGGTGCAGAAAATGAGCTCCAGCGGTCTGTCGGCTTGTTTCTTTTTTGTTTTATTTATTATTTTTAAACAAAAATCAATTTTCAATGGGCAGTGCCTTGTCTCGTGTTTTTATTTAATGTAGCGTTTAAAAAAGTAGCGGAGTAACTTCTCTAGACTTTTCTATTTAAATTTAATATTAATCTTACTTATTTATTACTGTACTTAGCAGCTGCGTGCCCAGTCCAGAACTGTCATGTCTTTAAGCAAATGGTGCCCAGCCTAAAATTTTTACTAACAACAATTTGGACTGAAATAAAAATAAATAAATAAAAAATAAACAATTCTTGTTTCCAATAAAATAAATGTTATTTTCTTTTAAGTGAGAATCCTTATAATTAAGAAGGTAGAGCTTTTAGATTAACTTTAGCATATTAATTGTTACTGCAAGCTATTCAAGCTTTTATTCAGTGTAATAACAATAAAAAGCGCGGTGAGCAGGACTTGTATATGTTTTCTCAGGATTTGTATCTAATTTTATTTAAATTTTACACTCTTCTGCGAGTTTTCAAAGTGTATAGTAATGTAACAATCAAAATATTTCTTAATCATTAATTAGCCTCACGCTGTATCCCGCA